>CM024763.1:8208772-8296900 GCA_014218235.1 Colocasia esculenta | reverse complement strand
AAAGGTTGGACTTCCCAATGATCCCGTCATAATTTGTCTTCAAATTTCTTTGTAATGACACTTTTTCTTTCATAAGTGGCCACTGATACCACGACTTGAAGATATTTAACTATGGAAGAGGATTATTTAATGCTCAAAAAGGCTGCAAAGGACTGACACGCGTGACTTTTATAGAAAAGGAATTGTAAATACACCTTTTGAATACTTGTCGGTTCTGGTGATAAGCTTGTGCGTATTAGATGTGCTCAGCAATATTTACTTAACTACAAGTCAGAAAACTTGATTCATTACTTAACTACAAGTATGCCAAGTTCACAAACACGGGCATAAAAAAGACCATAACCGTGAGCCTGTCATTTTCTTTGACTTGATATCTAGCTTAAAAAGAAAAACACCTCATTTTAAATTAAGAGGAGAAAGGATTATTCGTTAGAACCCTCTTACACAAGTTTCTAGATTGCTTTTGAGATGGGAAATATGACTTAAACAAGCTCATCAAAGCATAGAAGGGTATAAACTTCTTGAACCATATGCAGGAATCTGAGCAAAAGGATGAAGTAAATAAAAGAGCAGGGACGCCACAAGAACAAGAATCCTGAACTCAGCCACAATCGAGGCAGAATTAACCGCATAAAGGAAGACTACAATATTTTCCAGCTTTTCCCACCGCTTTCTCTCTAGCTTTTCTAGAGAGGGATGCTCTAGGGATATGCCAGGCCACCTTGGCCGAGCAGCATACCCTTGGGAGGTCGTAGGTGGCCTGCCGGAGCTAAATGGACCCCTTGGGGTCCTGTTCTATCAGGTGGCGTTCATTGGAGTAGCCGTGGGAGAGCGATTCCTCTCACCCGAACTTGTTTCGGATGTGGGAGGAGAGGACATATCCGCAGATGGTGCCCTGTTCTTTTGAGAAGATCCCAAGACGGGGACGGTGTCCAGGAGGCGAGCAATGGGGTCCGAGCTCAGGCCGCTTTGCTGGCCGGCGGCCCTGGGAGGTAGAGTCTGGTAATAGAGCACGGCAGGTCTTGAGAAGCTATGCTGATGTTCCAAGTGGGGTTGATAGGTCTGTGGAGGCGCTAGGGAGGAGCAGCAGAGTGGTGGAGGTGGTGAACTCCTGAAGGAATACGTCGAATGTCATAGGAGTTGGGGAAGGAAGTTGGTCGCCCTCTCTTTACTGGTTGGCGAGGTTGACGAAGGTTCCATCTAGCAGGGTGGGAGATAGTTAGAGTGGCCGAGAAACTGCTCCTGGGTGTGGGATCTTCGTAGGAAGGGGTAGAGAAGGCAGTGGAAGCAGCCTTCATCACCCGGAGGGGGCTTTCCTTGGAATCCGACGGTGGTCTTCGAAGTTTGGCCCCTTCCCTCCCCTTCCGGAGAGGTGCTTTAGGGTGGGGCTGGAAGGTCTTCCCATCGGTTTGTGTGACGAGGAAGGGGTGGTCTTTCTCGATCGATAGCTTGAGCGACTGGTTATTGGTTCATTAGAGTTCACCTCGTACGGGGCAAGATTGAAGGTCCGTGCTCTATCCTGGTGCTTTGTTCGAATGAGCTGCCAGCATCGATCGTTGCAGGTTTGATGGGGAGCAACTTGTCATCCATGTACTGGTTCTCCATGAGGTAACGAGCCCTGCACCATCGGTTCCCCTAGGACATCCTTCTTTGAGGCTGGACGTTGAAGAGGATGGATGGACGGGTGATTCAAAATCGAATTGCCCGGTTTCTTGCTCCCACCTGATTTGCTCGAAACAGGGGGCTCGTTCAGTGGGTGGGACGGCTGACGGGGGATCTCTTCTGGACTCGACGATCCGGCGCCAGCAACTTGGACTAGACCGGCCGGTCTTGGGCCCAAGTTGGGTTCACGACAACTTAATCGATATCACTTTGCGTATCAGTTCATCGGGAATAAGCACCGTCTTCCCCGCCCGACATCAGCCTTTGGCTCATGTACCCCTGCAGTGAGCCTGACGGATGGGAGGACAGCCTTCTCGCAGTGCCAACCCCGAAGACGACAGCACCGGCGACGACGACAATGGCGATGATGACGGCAGTGGAGGATGCACCAGCTGGCCTATTTGGAGGTGCTCCTATGCCGGAACCCCTTAGGTCCTGCTCAGAAGGGCTCCACAGTGGTCAGCAGGATGGTCTTATCTAGCCGAGCTCCATGGAGGTGGCTATGGGTGCCACTGTTGAGGGAGGATCGGGCACGATCTCTCCCCCCATTGTGACAACTGCACTGGGAAATCCTGTGACCTCAGGTTAGGCTTTGTTGTGGCAGATGTCTGGCATGGCAACGGCGGGCTCACTTGAGGAAGCGACTGAGACCCCGCACGGCTCGCATAACCACGATGTTGGCTTCTTCTCTAGAGCAAACGGTGGGCCCCTTGGAACAGTTGGCTAGTCTCTCAGCGGAGGATGGCCGGGAGGTCAGCAGAGGTGGCCCTGGCATTTGCGAGAGAGATGGGGGAGACTGTGGGTGCTGCAGTGGGGTGGAGAAGGGTGCCCTTTTCCCTTTTTCCTTATTGTCTAAGGAGCTATTCAGCGAAACCTTTGTTCCTCGTCTGCATGCCCCTTTGTCAGCCAGAGACGTTGTTTACCCACTAGCCTTAGATATTTCTACCCCACCTTTGGAATCAGACAAGTTGAGAGCAGTGCGGGAGCCAATTGAGGAAGCATTTAATGAGGAGGTAGCTTTCGTGGACAATGGAATCTCACCAAGGGGGAGGTACTGGATATATTGACCAATGTTGAAAACTTCATAGAGACGCAGGCAAGCAAAACAACTAGTCTGATTGGTGTCTCAGATGAAGGAGTGAACAACGATTTGAAGTCCACAGTATTCTTGATCAAGCGTAGGTAGATGGCGGACATCGCTAGAAAGGCAAAGTCGGATGCAGCAGTCAAGATTCAAGAAAGGAGTGTCGTAGCACTCTGAAAATAGGTGATACATGGAGCTAGAAGACATCTTGGAGAATTGCATGATTTCCTTTTGTGTGGTTTATATCTTCTGAAAGTTGTATGGTGTGGGTGGGACTTAGAGAGGTGGAGTGATTTTGTTTTGGGGGTTATTAGGTGTGTCTAGTGGGGATGTAAGAGTGTGCTGGCTTTCTTTTCTTCGCTCCCATGGCAGGCTCAGGTCTGCCATCTTTTGTTTTGAGGGAGCCCTTTGGGAGCTCTCCCCTACTCTTTTCATGTACACTTTTTCCTTTTATAATACAGTGGTACTATCCACTTTTCAGAAAAAAAAGAAAGACTACATTCTCTCAGTAACAAATGCCAGAAGCTATTATTTGTAGGACAAATATAGGAGACGGCAAAGTATACCATGTTGGCGTAAACATGCACCTATCTATACTAATATAATATAACTCAATCTTGGTGCTGCCACGTGGCTGCACCAGGATAATCCTATTCTCTCCATAACATCTCCCTCCCTAAAAATAGAAATATTGATAGTTTAAATGAACTAAATAATTATCTTCCTACTCTCTCTCTCCAACTTTCTCTCCTATTAAACTTTCCCAAAATATATCTAAACATTCAAAAAAACTCTCAACCTCACTCTCACCCTTCTTAAACTAATAAAAACTTGCTAATATAATTTTCCTCTCTTTTCTTTCAAATTAAACATCTCTCCATTCCTAAAAATTCACGTCTTTGTTCAAAATCTATTTTCATAAATAACAAAAAATATTACCCTCATTTATACTACTTATAAAATTTATTAATTCAAATCTAACAATAATGCACGGACATAGAGCTAGTACAACTATATAGTGCAGTACAACCGACGAAAGTTTTTTAGAATGAAGAAAATGTCGATCAAATTATTGAACCTCAACATTCCAGCAAATATTTCCAAAGAATTATTGAATTGCTCACTTTGAAGTATTAAAATTGGTTGCTGGACATGCGTACCCAAGTGTTCACTCGTATACAAGAGTCCGACACAGTTTTCCAATGCAAATAGAAGTGTTCACCGAATCCTAGGTTAGCAACCACCAGTATATGTTATATATATTGACACCCTCAGACTGCGGATCACTAACTCTTCAATCTACATTCCAGATTTAGAACAAACGAGAATGACGAGAGAAACAACATCTCCTCTGGGGAAGTTCGTGTCGTGTAAAACACTGACACTACAGACAGAAGGGAGATGAGAGATCGGGACTCGGGAGCAAGGACATGATGGGAACCAAGCATCTAACGCGGAAGAACGGAAACACAGGGGAGGAGTGGAGATCCGAACCTGGTAAGCTGTGAAGGCAGACGGGGCAGATCGAAGGGGAATGAGACCTGTGAAGGCGCACAGCGGATCGGAGGCGGAATCGCTGCGGGAGAGGGGGGGGGGGTGATGACGGATTGATCTCGTTCTACGGCTGCAAGGGGTCGGCCAGGTGGGAGTTCGCGGGACTCCACTCCGCGCTGGCCGCTGGTGCGATTTGGTTGGGAAAATGGGGGCGGCGGGGAGTTGTCTTCCTTGTCCACGCCCTAAGCAATGCATTGGCTGACCTTCTCAAGGCCTTCTAAAGAGACCCCTTGCCGTCATTGGTTTGAAGCCAAGGTTGGCGGTGCCGCAGTGATGTGGTCGATTCGGCATGTGTCCGGATGTGTGTGAGTTTCAAGTTTCAACACCGTCAATCTGCTGAGATCAAAATTGGTCGATGACTCGATGGATTTCATATTATCAGTCCTCCAATTCATTTAGCTCTAATAGATTAAAATTTAAAATTAATTAATTAATTTTTCTTGATCAATCGATCGATTTTTATTAGGATGACAATTTAGCATCGAAATCTTTTGATCTATTTAATCTTTAAAGAAAGAGAAAAAATGGTTGACCAACTTAGCATTTTCGATCGGCGATTGGTACAGTACGAATCGATCCGAATGATGTCGAGAAAGTTTGAGTCGATGATACGCGTTGTATGACTAACCTTGCTCGGAGCTGTGGGAAAAAATATTTTTACTTACATGCCCTTTCTTGAAATGTGTATAACCAAAAAAACTTATTATTATTGTATTTCTTAGATACTCTCTATCATGAACACCCTTATTGATTAATTTCTAATAAAAATAAAAAATTTAATTATAGATCCTTGTCAGTGAGAGTATCTTAATTGTAGGTCCCTATAGAAATGCATACGTAAAAAAATCCATGTATTTTTAAGAATGTTAATTTCTAGTCTCTATTTTATTGGGATCTACACTGGCGATTCTTGAGTAACTCTTTTTTGTTTTCTGATCGTGAGCAACCATAATTTTAAAACTGTTAACTCTTACTTTAACTAGGGGTGTCAATGGGCCGGGCCTGGACCGGGCCTGGTCTGGCCCAGCCCAGCCCGGTCTCCAGATGACCGGCCCAGGCCCGGCCCATGCCCGGGGCAAAGCCCGGTTTTCAGGAAGAGGGCCCAGCCCAGGGCCAGTTTGTCCGGCCCGGCCCAGGCCCGGTCCGGCCGGCCTGGGGCGAGCGCTTGCGAGGCGGGGGCGCGGGCCGAGGCGGGGGTGCGGGGAGGCCGAGGTGGTGGCGCGGTCCGAGGCGGGGGCGCGGGGAGACCGAGGCAGTGGCGCGGGCCGAGGCGAGGGCGCGGGGAGGCCGAGGCTGTGGCGAGGGCCGAGGCGGGGGTGCGGGGAGGCCGAGGCGGGGGCGCGGCGGGGAGGCCGAGGCGGGGGCGCGGCGGGGAGGCCGAGGCCGGGGAACGGGGAGGCCGAGGCGGGGGCGCGGCGGGGAGGCCGAGGCCGGGGCGCGGGGAGCGAGGCGGGGTGGGGGGGCGCTGGGCGCGGGAGCGGGCCGGCCGGCCGGGCCAGGCAAAGCAGGAATCGGCCCAGTTTTTCTCCGAGCCGGGCCGGGCCGGGCTGAAATTAAAATTTTAATAAAAAAGCTAGGCCCAAGCCGTGTTATACCGGGCCGGGCCTCCGGGCCGGCCCGGCCCAGTTGACACCCCTAACTTTAACGTCTTTAAAGTTATATTTTAAATCATATCGATAGTTACTTTAAATCTCACATATCTTAATTCATTATCATACATACTTAACAACTTCGAACTCTTATTTTAATACATTAGATATTAGGCTTTAAGTGAAGTTAATAGTGACTTTAAGTCCCACACATTTTAAGTCATTGTCACACATATTTTAACGACATTAAACTCTTACTTTAATATATTCAAACTTAGACTTTAATTTATGTCAACAGTTACTTTAAGTCTCACACACTTTAACCCAACATCACACATACTTTAACAAATATGAACTTTTATTTTAATGCCTTACAACTTAGATTTTAAGTCATATTAATAGTGACTTTAATTCTCACACATTTTAACTAACCATCACACTTAACGATCTCGTACTCTTACTTTAACACCTTTAAACTTAAACTTTAAGTCATGCCAACAGTGGTTTTAAGTTTCACAAATTTTAATTCACTATCACACATATTTTAACGACATCAAACTCTACTTTATTGTCTTCCAACTTAGACTTTAATTTATGTCAACCGTCACTTTAAATTCCATACACTTTAACTTAGTATCACACATACTTTAACAGCTCCAAACTCTTATTTTATCGCCTTAAAACTTAGATTTTAAATCATGTTAATAGTGACTTTAAGTTTCAGATATTTTAACTAACCTTCGTACATACTTTAGCAACCTCAAACTTTTACTTTAACGTCTTTAAACTTTTCATTTAACACTTTCAAACTTAAGCTTTAAGTCATGTTAATAGTGACTTTAAATCTCACACACTTTAACTCACCGTCACATATACTTTAACGATGTTGAACTCTTACTTTAATATCTTCAAACTTAGATTTTAATTTATGTCAACATTTACTTAAGTCTCGTACACTTTAACTCAACATCACACATAATTTAACAACTCCAAACTCTCACTTTATCACCTTAGAACTTAGACTTTTAAGTCATGTTAACATTGAATTTAAGTCTCACATATTTTAACTAATTGTCACGTATATTTTAATAGCATCGAACTCTTACTTTAACACTTTCAAATTTAGACTTGACTTATGCCAACAATCACACATTTTAACTCACTGTAACACATACCTTAACGACTTTAAACTTTTATTTTTAACATATTCGAACTCTTACTTTAATATCTTTAAACATAAATTTTAATTTATGTCAACAATTACTTTAAGTCTCACATATTTTAACTCAATATCACACATACTTTAAGTCATGTTAACAGTGACTTTAAGTCTCACACATTTTAACTAACTATCACACATACTTTAATGACCTCGAACTGTTATTTTAACGTCTTCGAACTCTTACTTTAACACTTTTAAACTTAGATTTTAAGTCATGTCAATAGTGACTTTAAGTTTCACACACTTTAACTCACTGTTATATATACTTTAATGATTTCAAACTCTTACTTTAACACATTCTAACCTAGACTTTAAATCATATCTTCAATGACTTTAAGTCCCTTACATTTTAACTTATCGTCGCACATACTTTAACGACTTCGAATTCTCACCTTAAAACTTTACAATAGTTACATATGTGATATATTGAGTAACACAAAAAGGTTAAAGTAAAATTATAAACTATTAAAATAATAAACAATTCGTCTTGCATAAGATGCATAAAAAGTTGAAGTTAAAGAAAAGGCCAACCTCTACGGTGTGTTAATGTAATATGTGTGTGAGTTAAAACAGAAAAAGAATCAAAAGTGTAAGAACATAGAATAAAAATATAAAAGATAAGTTAAGTAGATGTAGAACCGGTTAAGTAAACGACAAAATCGATTAAAATAGATGAAAAATTAGTTAAAATATGAACACAATAATCATATACTAATGGTAAAGAATAAAGATATGCATTCACGAAAAAGTAAAACGGAAAACAAAATGGAAGATAGGAACTGTCTTTCAGAGATTGATTGTTAAAGTCCACCAAAAGGTGAGACTACTTGGGGCACCTTTTTTCTGACAAAAACCAGTCAACAAATTCTACATTTGACAAGAACTTCTAATTAATTTTTCCATAAAAAAATCCACGATATATTCTATTTTTCTTCTCGGAAGCCTTTGACCGTTTGATTTCACGAAATGATGAAAAGGACATACATGACATTCGATTCACATAAGAAGGTACTTCTATCAATAAAAGTTCAAAATATATTTTTAAAACTTTTAGTTTTTTTAAAAAACTCTTCCATGCATACGTATGTGCAAAACGAGGTTTAACCAGTTCATTAAGCTTAATAAGCAAGTTGGTAAATGTTAAAAAAAAATTGAAGCAGCCAGTTGGTAAGTCTTCAACGATTTCAGAGGTGGGTTTCAATCTCTAACATTTCTCTCGCACCTGGTTTTTAATTTCACTGCCTCTAGCCTTCCAACCTCCCGGGCTCGATATGCCGGATCGGCCGAATCAGGAAAAATTCGATTCACCCGATTCCCATCTAATTCCCATGTGAATCCGTCCGATTCTGGTGAATCGAGATGGATCAAGAAAAATCTGATTCGCCCCGATTTCCCGATGCGGCGAACCTTCCTACTACAACCAGTTGAGACCGTGACACTTCTCATTGCACAGACGGGCAATGGCAGCCCGAGCATGTGAGCTTGTGTTCTCCGTAGGCAGCTAGCGATATGTAGAAACAGGAGTTCTCTTGGGTTATGAACTGCAAGTCATATGATTCAGCATAATGGGGAAAAGCTCCCCATTCTTATCGTAGTCAGTTCATGTGAAATTAACAGGATTTTATTCACAAGACTGTTCTGACCTGTATTTATTTTAGTAAAGATCTTGGTTCAGATGATCTATGACCTCCGCATTGAGAACATTCTCCATGTCTTTAGTAGCAAAATTTCCTCAGTGATTGGGATTAATGGCAGGATCAACTTAGAAATTTTGAATAAAGTTTCTTTTATGCTTCTCTCTTTGTCGTGCACCAGAACCTGGAGCTTTCAATAATGGAGAAGTTGCTCACAGCAAAAGAAGGTTATGTACAAGCCGACCATCAGAACCTAGTACACTCAAAATTGTGACAGAAGGATCCTTTGACTGTGGGAGGCCCTAAAACATATGTGCAGAGTCTCCACTCATCTTCTCGATGTCTTCTTGAGATAATAAAGTCTTTCGTTCACCGAACCAGCCTTGTCATATGGCTGGGCCATCTTGCGGAGGAACTGCACAAGAGAAATCTAATGTTAATGCACCACTCAGAGGTTAAAGGGTAGGGAGACAGATGGCACATTTTTGCATCCTAGTGGAATTTGATCTGGTAAAGAACAAATCGCAGAGAGCAACCGGAAAATCTACATCAGGAAGGACCAAAAGAAGGTTTACTGTCATATAATAAAAAACAAGAATTCATACATATTCACCAAGAAATGGATGAGTGAGGTTAAATCCGTTCTGTTGAAGAATGAAGTGGAGAGACCAAAAGAAAGTCTCCTGCCATCATGGCCAAAGAAGAAGGGCCTGATCATAGTTTTCAACAAGCTCACAAGTATTACACCAATGCACCTGTGGCATAAATGTAGAACCTAAAATAGAGGGGCTTAACTGCCAAGCACACGAACAAAATGAGAAGTTTAAGCCATCGCAGGCCATTCTTGAGAAGGGAGGTAAAAAAAAAAAACAGTTCATGAGAAACATATCAGTGGAGATGCAAAAGAATCCCACAGTAGGATTCTCTGATCTGAAGAATAATCTAGTTTTAGTTAATGAGAATTAACTCATAATTCAATGAAGGAACAAGACAATTCCTCCACAGAAATGACAATCAAATGTTTGTCAAAATCTAAAGTAGGAAATTAGTGACTGCTGGTCTGCAACTTTATTAAACAGAGAACAATGTAAGACAATACAAGTATAAACTATCTGTGAACGCTAGCTAATGCACTAACGTAGGAAACTTTACATCAACAACATACCTCGCGTGCTATGTGCAAAGCCATGTCGGTGCTCAAGTTGAGGTGTGCATCATGTAAATGAGATAATATCCATGCAGGCAACTTGGTACGTTTATCCTGACGACTATACCTGCAAGAAATCCACAATATGATTTATTGCAGAACAAACAAAAGGACAAATGAATACTATCAGTTAACTTTTCCAGAAGCTATGTGCACGGACATGGTGATAAAACTTTCACTATGTGAATGCATGACATATGTACTACCATGAGAAAAGTCAAGCATGAACCATTTTTGGATATTTCTTCCCCTTGGGAATCCATTAGAATATCTTTCCTTGATCAGAGCTCTCAAAACTCTCTCTTCTCCATTTTCATTGAATGTTGCATACTCTGAGACTACAAAAATTAGGGATTCGCAAGATAGACATTCACCTAAACAAGATAAAGAAACTAACTGGCAGTGAATCCCTCTCTACATCTTGCGAAAACATGAATTGAATTGTAAATAGAGCTCCAGAATTATCTACAAAACTAATACAAATTCAACGCCCAGTTTTGTGCCCCCTTAATGACTGAGTCTCTACATAGCTTGTATGAACATTTTCAAGAAAGATACTTGTCTGATTGCTGCCTTGCGCTCTTTTAAATGTGATTTCTCTCTTAAAATTGATTTCATCCCACTCTTTGACTTAAAATTTGTTTTCAATGTTCCATACCCAGCTTGGGAGTAGTGACACTGTCTGTGCTGTCTGCCAGAGTTTGTGAAATTGGTTGGCTTTAGACTATATTTGAATCCCTAATGCAACGACCATTGGCACCAGTCCCTCACCTTTCGATATTGAAAGAAAATTCAAGCATGCCATTCTCCCAAATGTTTGCTCCTTCGAAACTGCTGGAGGAAATCTTGAGTTTTCAAAACTCATGCAACCTTCACAGTAGCAACCATGGATGGCAAAATCGGCCGACTCCGCTCCGAGTCGGCCGACTTGGGGGGGGGGGGGGGGGGGGGCACCCACCCACCCACAGGACTAGGTTTGCAAAGTCCACTGCTGACTGCACGACTCAGTCCGACTTGGCACGACTCGGGTCGAGATCGGCTGGGGCCGACCCAGCCATCCGACCCGACTCTGCCATCCCTGGTAGCAACTGCATTAAATGAAGCCCAATCATAGACTGGCAAACATGGCATGATAGGTTTGGGATCGCCAGCATGTGAAAACATAGGAAAGCCATGCGCTGGCAAATACAAATGTTGAATGTCTAGTTAAAACCCGCATGCCCAACTTCCTTATCATTGCCAATATATTTAGGCGACAGTCCAGACCACCAAAGATTTGATCTTCACAGGCTGGCCATGATTGCAGAATCAGATTATCCCATTAATCATCTTTGCCTCAGTTCAGCTCACAATTGCCGTAGAACTGGGTCACACTTTAGTTCTAGTTGAAATGGAATTGTGCAGCCAGAGGAGGCCCATTGTTTCCATGCCAAGGGTGATGTCATTGGAGAGAGAAAAAAAAGAATGACGCCAAAATATTTGATGAATAGCCAAGTGAACTAATTTTCCATACCTCCAACCTTCCTCTCGAGAAGCAATTCAGTGATTATTCAAGTCCTCAGAATATGGAAATCATAGAAGGAAAAGATACTACTGAATGAACATGGATCACACATATCAGACCATAATTACAATGTTAGTTAGATAAACTGCATGGGAATTCAGATGTAGGAACCTCACCCCCACCCTCCCACACCCAATTAACCAATGGCCTACAACATGGGTGTTGAATTCACATACATACAATATTGCATATGTTTCTAGTTCTGTGAATATACAAAGGGCAGACAAGTAATGCTTTTTACTCTTCAATAAAAAATGCTCTTAGGATCCAACTTCATGAACTTATAACCGCAGAGAATCTAATTCCTCATTTATGATTGGTCTTACAATGTTTTGTCGCAATAACATTGGAAGGACATTAGTTGGAGTAGTAGAAGATGCAAAAATGGAATATTCCTCACGTTATATTTACTGGAGGATAAGAAATTGCATACCTCTTATCAGCAAAAATCATCATCCCGTAGTCTGCCTTTGAGCGGATCACTCTACCAACACATTGTGCAGCTTGCCTCTGTATCAATATACAAGCCCATTAGCTAGTCCAGAATCACCAGCAAAATGTGATATAGATTACTGCTTAGATCCAGAATGGACAAAGATAAAGAAATTGTACCACTGCATCAAAAGTCAGAAAATCTCCCTCCTTTATTTGATATGTCTCTCGCAAATATTCTAACCTGGCCCGTAATATCCTGTGAATAGGGGTCAACACAATCAGCAATAAGCTAGCCTAAGAGGAAGAAATTGCATATAGTCCTTACAATTTCACAAGTAAAGATGGAAAACAAGCATAGGATACAACGCACATACACCGAAAACAGTAATACATGAGACGCTGTGGTAAAAGTTCGGTCTCACTGTCTCAGTAATGTATGGTTTTCTTCACCTGCTGAGTGTATATTGGAAGGGCATCCCGTACATGATCACAAGTCTTCCGTAATGCCGGTCAAAGTCTATACCTTCTGCGACCTTTCCCCTGTAGAAGAGTAGAAAGAATTTACACCCACCAACACAACCAGCTTTCTAAAAGGCAAACATAATGAACCAGAAGTGCTTGAGCAGAGAAAGTTGATAGATCTCATTGCATCGGTTCTAGCATGAATCATCAGCTAAAATGTGGCATTAGCTAAATCTGGCTGCTTAGGCAATCTCAATGTCATTGATCATCAAGCTACTGTATCAACTCAGTTTTAAATCTAAATTTTGTGAGTGGAACACAATTTACTTAGTAGAATTTAATTCCAAAAAAATGTACAAAAGGATTGTAGACTAAAAGTAGGGTGAAGTAGGCACATACATGAAAAGCACAGGGGCTGAAAGAATCGTTCAGGAAAATGACTTTTGAAAATAAGCACAAAAGAGAAGTTTTATGACCAGCATGGGGTGGCAGTTGAAACAATACCACCTTATCAACAATATATTCTATACCTTAAAATTATAATATAAAGAAATTGATGTGATAATTAAAGATTTAGCACAAAAAATGGAAAATAAAAACTAATTCATTGAAGTCGGTTGATTTCATGTCTAAACCATGACGAAATGCAATACACCAATCATTAATGTTGGTTCAGTCTGCCCATTGAGGACCAGTGCGCTTCACACCGTATCAGGATCAGAAAGGCCGTGACTGGACCAGTTCAGTCCGATTTGGCATGATGCAATTGAGCATTACATATTTACATGACCATGAAACTTAAAATACCTGGCCACAGAGAAGAACACTGCACCTCTGCCACAATCACATGCTCGGCGATAATTATCCAAGGCTAATGTAGTTTCCACTACATCCTGTGTTTCAATAAAAATTAGCTTATGCTGCATTATGTCCTGCAATAAAGAAACCACAATTATAAGTTTTGTATTGCGTACATAGAAATTAAAACAATAACGACAATCACAGTCACCACTGACAGATGATTTAAAACTATTACACATAATCTAATTTACCTACACTAATGAAGCCAGGCAAGGAACTGAAAAAGAAGAGGGCACCCACCCAAAAGTATGCATCAAGAGTTCGCTGCAGCACAAGTACAGAGTCTGTTCACATTCTTGACTAGATGGTCTTTAAGACCCTAGATATACAGGTTTCATGGTGTTTCTGACTTTGGAGAAGCTTGTTTATGCAGGCATTTTTTCTTTTCTTCTTGACCTTCCTGGAGTGAGCACTTTCTTGTCCAGGATAAGCCTTCCTTTCTGATGTGTATTACCATGTACATTTCCGCGTGTGTTTCCAGCATCTTCCATTCTGTTTTGATCCTTCTCCAGAAGGGTCCTTGTAACCAGAATTCATTGTACAGAATATTCCTGAATGTGTGCATCCTCTGCGGTGATTGGAGGATGGCACGCCCCTTGTAACAGAATAGCTCTATATAAACTATGGCGTAAGGCGTGCAGGAGCCTGTGTCCAACACACAACCTGCTACATGTTTCTTCTCTCAACTTGGTATCAGAGTGGGAGAGCACACAGTGTCTGTCATGACTGATGGCCTCTTCTTCCTCCACTTCCCCTGCCTCCTCTGATGAGTCTGAGTCCCTATTTCATGCATGCCTCCGAATCTCCGATAACCCAGGGGATATACTTGTCACCAATCTACTTGTTGGTGACAACTATTTGCCTTGGCAGCGTGCTATGCAGGTTGCGCTCTCTGCCAAGAACAAGCTTGGCTCCGTCAATGGTGCCATCTCTGAACCTTCCAAGACCGACCCTCTTCATAGACAATGGAAACGAGTCAACAGCATGGTGTTTATCCTGGCTTCTCAACTCCATACACCATGATCTCGTTTCCTCCGTTCTCTACACCGACACTGCTTCAGTCGTCTGGTTGGATCTTAAGGAGAGGCTTTCTCCATCAAATGGCTCCCGTATCTACAGTCTGGAGCGCTCCATCGCCAATCTTCAACAGCACAATGACTCAGTGGCTAAATACTTCAATACTCTCAAGGGGTACTGGGATGAGCTCGCCAGTACGAGAAGATCACATCTGACTCTCCTGAAAAAAGTGGTGCCAGTCGATCCAGTTTCTTATGGATCTCAATGAAGTTTACGCTCCAGTTTGCAGCCAAATTTTATTAATGGAACCTTTACCCGCCGTCAGTCGTGCACATGCTATTGTCTTGCGGGATGAGTCCCAGCAACAATTACAAACATCTACTACTCCTGACGTCTCTGCCATGCTTGCCAAGACACCGTCCTCTTTGGATGGCAGGAGCTCTGCTCGCCGCCCCAAAAGCAGAGGATGTGCACATTCAGGAATATTCTGTAAAACGAATTCTGGTTACAAGGACCCTTCTGGAGAAGGATCAAAACAGAATGGAAGATGCTGGAAACATATGCGGAAATGTACATTATAATCCTTCACACAGCTCACATTCCCAGCAGTCGACAATTTGCAGATGTCTTCACTAAGGCACTTGGCAAAGCTCAATTTACTTTTCTCATTTCCAAGCTGGTTCGGCAACACCCCTCTCCAGCTTGAGGAGAGTATTACCATGTATTCCACATGTGTTTCCAGCATCTTCCATTGTGTTTTGATCCTTCTCCAGAAGGGCCCTTGTAACCAGAATTCATTGTACAGAATATTCCTTAATGTGTGCATCCTCTGCGGTGATTGGAGGATGGCAAGTCCCTTGTAACAGAATAGCTCTATATAAACTATGGAGTAACGCATGCAGGAGCCTGTGTCTGACAGATAACCTGCTACGTGTTTCTTCTCTCAACTATGTGCATCCTTAATATGCAAAGGAAGATGTTAAAGCTTTAAATGTATGATACCAAGAAGTTTCCAGTTTCTCCTATTAGGGTAATTTCCATGATTTTATTTCTTAAGGATACTTTCTCCCGGGATACCTTTTTTCCCCTTTATGAGCAGGGTCCACTTCTCTGACATACATCATTCAGATTATGTTATCATGCATACATATTGATGATTTCGATGCTTGGAACATGAAAATTTTCAATTAAATTAATATTTTTCTCAGTACTTATGATTCTCTTCTTAGAGCTTGAAAGAATTTCAGCTAAGCACTGCTCCATTTTTCTGCCCATCAACCTGAGGCCAACTCTAAAGGTGTGTTTGGAGAAACTTTCTGTCGGAAGACCACAGATGGCTTCCATTTCAACGTGAAAAATATAAATTGGGAGTGGATAATCATTTTTAGGTAGCTATAAGGGTAAAACTTTTCATAACAACCCCATTTTTATGTCATCTGGCACATAGCCATTTGGAGTTCCTAGTTGAAAGCCAAGAATGACCTTAAGACAACAGAAGGGACTTCCAATGCCTACCATTCTCTTTTCAAAATCACCAGCCACCAGGCCAAAACTTGTGTAAGACCAAAGGTACTTCAAACATCTACATCTAAGTAAGGCTGCACCATGGTAAGCAATCTCGCGAGATCTCGCGAGAATATCGGTCTCGGCCCCTTCCCGAGAAACGAGAAGGCCGAGATGAGTCAGGTAGGGTTGTCAGGATCTCTTCAGGCAGGGTTGTCAGGATCCTCTTATTTACCTGAATATCATTTAAGTAATGTTAGTATTTATAGTTTCATTTACTTAAGATATTACATGTAAATAGGAAGTACCCCCCATTTGAATCCAATAAAAATATAAAAAAATTATATCTCTTACCAATAAAAAGTCAACTCTCCCATCGAAGAAGAAAATCGTGATTTTGGTGATTTTAGCGAAATGTTAACTTTCTAATCTCTCATAATTTAGTCTATCTAAAAATTTGATAATTCAAATAAACCACATGGAACACTAAAAATCTAAAGTCCGGTAAAAAAAGTCAAACATACATGTGACTTCTCCAAGGGAGCCACTCTCCTACTGACAACACTTAGTCTGCTTGAGACCTCTCAAGATTTGGTCAAACCTAAACTATCATCACCTAAACTCACGAGAATTCACTTTCTAATTTCTTTATTTATTTATCTATGTTATATTAAATATATATACAATAATCCTATGCGAATCGGACCGATTCCATACGAATTGGATCGAATCAAGGCGAACCCGATTCGGTCTGAATTGCCGCTCCAGCAAACCATGATGTGAACCTATGTCATCCATAGTTGAAACTTGGGAATGTATGCAATTATCTATGTTCCTTAAGGAATTATCTATGTGAACCTATGTGATCCACACTTTTATGTTATCCTGATCTCCCGAGATCTTATCGAGATCTCTCCGAGATCTCTTCGAGATCTCTTCTCTTTGACCATCCCGAGACGAAGCCGAGATCCGATATGACAAACCTGGGGCTGCACCTACTCCCCCATCAGGCCTTCATACCATAGTAAAATAGTTGCTTACTTGTTGTAGGTTGCTGGGCTGAAGTGTTTCCAATTCCAATGAAGTCTACTTCTGAAAGACGCATGTTATTATTATTTCTAAAAACGGCACTAGATGATGGTATATATGTATTAAATGTCATGAGTTAAACCCACACAACATAGCTGGCCTTTCATCCCACTCAACTAAGCTTAAGTTTGGTAGTTGGGCTAGGATGGGACAATTTTATGAGTTAGGTCCAACCTGACCTGATGCAGAAATGATCAGCTTTGAGCCACACTGCATGAGCCCAGACCATGTCTAGTTCATGATGGCACTAGATCCAGTTCCTTCAAATGGGCTACAATTAGAAAGCAGGTCAGAAGATTTTTTCTTTAAACGAAAGACACCCATAAATTTTTTAATAACAAAGATGATTCGAAAGGTAAAATGAACATATCCTTTCATAGTTTCAAAAATCATGGAGGTAAACATTGTCAATCATTGTGTAAGGCAAGTTGAAAAATAAATGCTGCAAAGCATCCAGATCCTTGAGAATAATTAAAGGCAAAGCTTCACAACTTCGAAATCATGAGGAAGGAAAAGTGCTGTGAAAGGCAAGCTGGAAACGTGGTTGCTTCAAACTCTTGACAAATCCTTGAAAATAATGTCACTCTTTTTTGCTAAAGCCTAGTCTAACTTGATGTCTGTTTAAAGGGCTATTTGGACATGGAAACCCAACTACATTTATATGGAAAAAGTAGAAGAAAAAAAGAAAAAAAATGGCAAAAGTAAATATGACATGAGTACAGATATGCAAAGAATTTCACAGTTTTAGATGCAAATCATGTGCTTGTAGCTGATATTTAGTCCACAAAACAGATCTTGTCCATTAATCATGTAAAATCAGATCCAAACTCAAGATACTATTTCGCAGAATTATATTCCTTGGCAATGAATATCAGATAAGGGTTTCAAACAATTGGAGGGAATTCATCAAAAGAGATTTTTAACTCATTCAGGGACGATGTAAGGCCAACATTGCAACAAATGTTTACCTAATGTAACTGGGCCATGCTAACTGAAAAGGCGTCAGAAAGAGTGGAGAAAATTTTAAGCATTTTGACTTTATTGCTACTAGATGTTTTTTTTTTTAAGTTTTATTGCTACTAGATATCTCTAGTGCAAGTGCAATTGGAATTTGAATTTGAAAAGCCAGGACAGTAGCATATGACTAGTCCCTAGGAAACTTCAGGAAAGAATCTTCAAAGGAAGCACAGTAGCTCACCTGTAAAATGCCCATTTCATTCCAACTGTTGACAATGCTATCCATATACGAGTAACTGACAAAGAAACACACAATGCCATCAGGAACAGCAGCTACCATTTCCAGCAAGAGCCGTCCATAATTCCTTACCACACCAGGATCACTGCGCATATCATATTTCGTACTGACAGGAAGTTGATCACTGAAGGGAAAAAAAGATACAGAAACTTCACACATTGAATAAGGGCACTGAATATCAAATGAAAAAAATAGTCCAACATGCTTTGCATGAAAACACTAACACAAGAAAATCGGGTTAACATATCAAGGAAGACATGGGAGATATTGGAAAAAGGCCATAAGTATCATGTAACATACTAAATTTCAAGCCATATTGGCAGATAAATACAATAAATTTTCTCTTTATATGAAACCATATTTACAAAATTGACCCAGAAAAAGTCAGCTTTATCCAGTCCATACCTTCCACGAGTTAGAACCATGGGACAGATGCAGTCCCTAGTTAACGACATTTGAAAACTCCGACTAATGACAGGATGGAAGTTGAGAATACGAGGATACAGATCAATAGGGCTTAGTGTCCCAGAAGTTATTACGACTGACTGGAAGCGATCAAACACTGGCTTCATTGCAAGAGATGCGTCATGACAACTAAGCTGGAACCAAAAAAAGAAGGCAACAAGCAGATGATAAGCAATTATAGGAAACAACAGCCATAAATCATTAAGCAATGCTGACAGATCAAATGAACCAAAAAGCACCTGCAACACAGGATCAGGTATACTCGGCATCCTCTCGTCAAATGGTTCAATTATGATAGAGAACCCTCTTGAGTATGTTCCAACCAATGTGGCAAAGTCACAAACAGTCTGTATGTGCAGAAACTCATCTGTGTCGGTAATTTCAAGTGTAAGCATGAGGGAGTGCAGACGGTCATAGCAGAACTTCAGCATTTTCTGGTCGATTCCAGCCTGATTGTACAGGGACACGACAAACCCAATTGGGCTCTCAGTCTCAACATTCTCAGTGTCCAAACGCCCCTTCAAGTATTGCACCAACCTCCTCAGGACTGACAGGAAATGCTCTGCCTTCCGGATATTCCCTGGAACAGCCTCCTTCAAGATGTCATCAGGCAATGCAGGGTTGGAAAGCCATGCATCGGAGACTGTCAACAGTTACGAGTTGTCAAACATCACAAGGAGATCAAATAAAGTATAAAATGGTTCAAAACATTTGTAGGAAAGCACATACTAGGCAGGTTTCCTCTCTGCGCCAGACCCTCGACCAGCCGGTTATACTCCGCGCGCAATCTCCCTGCGTCTGTGGCCTTGAGCCTTCCTAGCAACGTATTGCCAGCCTCCATTCACTTCAGTTTGTTCGAATTACTCGAGTAGTAGGAACCTAGTTCGACAAACGGAATAAAGGGGGGGCAGAAAAGTGGGGGCCGGGGCTTAGAAACAAGTAGAAGATGAAGAAGAGAAAAAAAAGGAACTCCTTTTCTCTCTTCACCATCTTCCGTTTGTCAAAGCTGCTTGTACCTGTCGATCTCCTGGGACATCCGGGTGAGGTTGCGGGTGGCGCCGTCAAGGGTTTGGCGGCGGACGCTTACGCTGAGGGCCTCAATGCAGACATTGTCAATGTTGTGTGCTTCGTCGAAGACGACGATGCACTCGCGCTGCATCTCCCGGGAGATGATCCCGGCGACTTTCGGGTCCAGCAGATACTGGTAGCTGTAGACCACGACATTGGCGTAGTTCACCATGTGCCTGGCGAGGAAGTAGGGGCACCATCCCTTCTCCTTCCCGAAAGCCCGCAGGTCCTGGAGCGTGTACACGCCGGGGGGGAGCAGGACGGCCTCGGGCCCACCCGCGGCGGCGCGGTCGTAGGACTCGAAGAAGGGGCAGGCGGGGACAGCGCCGGGGGGACTCTCCGCCGCGAGGGCGCGGACCCAGCTGGCAGTGAGGCGGCGGCAGCCGGAGTCGACAGAGTCACGGGAGGCGGCGGAGACGACGGCGGGGTTGACGCAGAGGTTCTTGCGGGAGCTGAGGCCCAGGGCGAGGAGGCGGGTGGCGGGGGGGAGGTGTTTGTGGAGGAGGCGGAGCTCGGCCAGGGTCTTTTCCATCTCGTGAACGGTGCGGGTGCAGTAGAGGAGCTTGAGGGGCTGGTGGGGGCGGGCGAGGACGTAGCTGACGATGAGGGAGAGGAGGGCGACAGTCTTGCCCGTGCCGGTGGGCATCTCCAGCAGGCAGTGGCCCCGGGCGTCAAGGGAGCGCTTGAGCTCCACCATGTACTCGAACTGCTCCGGGTAGATGTGCTCGTAGGGAAAGTAGACCGTCACGTCCTCGATCTGGAACTTCATGTTGGCGGCGGCGCAGAGAACGCCCACCTCGGTTGCCTCTTCGGCGATCGCCCTGCCTCTGCGCGGTCGATGGCCTGCAAATAGCGGGGACGCTGCTGCTGCGGGGCTTCTGCTTCTGTCTGGGGAGGAGGTCGAGAACCGAAAGCTTGAGCGGAGCACTGGAAAGGGGACGAAGGGCAAGCGTGTAATATAGGGAGGGTGCTGTTAACATGGGACATTTTTTTTTTCAGAATAAAATATCTAATTATCTATCCATAATTAAAATTTCGCTATCGATTTTGATATAATAAAATAATACCGATAATTTATTTAAATCGTTTATTCTGATATATCATCAGAATTAAAATTAGAATTAAAAAATAATCAAAATTGAAATTAATATCAATTATTCTAATAAATAATCTACAAACTCAAAAAATAAAATCACTATAAGTAACTAAGTATCTTAACTTATTAGAATTTCAATTCCGATAATGTAGTTGGCATCTTATGGAAATCAAAATAATTGTTTCAATTATATCAGAATCGAAAGCTTTAAACTCTATCAAAATCTGTATTAGAAACTCATATTTTTTATATTGAATCCAACCGGATTTGTAACCCTAATTTGAAATCAATTTAGAATAATATAAATGAACTTAGTATAATAGATTTTAATAAATATATTTGATATATATATATATAAATGCGTTTATACTAAATTCAAAGAGTCACTTTAGAAAGGGGGTTAGGGTTAACCTTACCCAACCCTAGGATAATTTTATGTTGGGTTAAATAGTCTTTTACTTTGGAAACATATATAAGAGTTAACTTCTTATGTAAGTAAGGTTGGTCGTACTACTGCGTATTGTAATGGTACGATCTATCCAACACTTGTCAAGGTATTCTTGAGCCCTGGCACCGTCGAGTCGTTGGAGTCGAAGCGACCCACGGCGGTACGAATTGGATCAGATCAACTCTAGCGAGTCGATTCGGATCCGAACCCGACCCGATTAGACCCACAGAGGTATGATTGGATCCCCCCTAAGTAACTCATTTCCCTTTCGAGAAAGACTTTCTGCACTTTCTGCAAGTGCAAAAAGTGCAGAACACATGGGCTCCATCCCATGTGGCACTTACTTTTTTGGTGCCACATGGGATGGAGCTCATGTGACATCTCATGTGGCAGGTGCCACATGGGATGGAGCTGCACTTTGCAGAAAGTGCAGAAAGTCTTTCTCTTCCCTTTTCCTTCCACCATTTCCCCTCCCACCCGTCACATCCAGCTCCAGGTACGGGTTCTTCCACCCTTTCTCTTTCTTCTTCCTCTATTCTATTTTACTTTCTATTTTTTTAGTTTTGGAGTCATTTTTCTTGTAGAATTTTGTGGGGATGTCCATTTTCTTCTTCGACGCCTTGACTTAAGTGTGATTTTTGGCTTCTTCAAACTTCTTCAAAGTAAGAGATGTTATCCTAGATCTAGTATAATTTCTTCTATTTTAGGGGGATTTAGAGCAAGATCTTCTCTTCTATGAGTATTATAAGTGGTTATAAAGTATTTGCAACAAATAAATCTTTAGATCCATTGCATTTTACATTAGATCTAAGGTTTATGTTGAATAAATCTAAATTTAAATAATTATTTTTATTTATGATAATCATAATTTTATATGAATGTTGCAGAAACCTTTTAGGAGTATAAATATATCATTTTCATGCATAAGATTAAATTATTGTTATTTGAGACTATGTAACTATTAAAATTGTTATTTTATTTAAAAATAATAATTTGAAGATTTAACACAAATGAGTATATAATGAAAGTCCCTACAATGACATTGTCTTGCAAGTTACCATCAATGACATTGCATAAACATTTTTTATTCAAATTCTACATTGTAAAATGACATGGTTTTGATAATAAATGTGAGTTAGTTACATTGATATAATGTCATTTCAATGATGCGTCATTATAGATAACTCTTCAACCTCGTCATAGTAATACTGTTGGGTGGTAACGCGGGATGATGCAGGAGGGTAATAAATATTGGTTCCAATGTAACTATTGTACCATATAATTTCACAGTGGAGGTGTATCTTAATTGAAGAAGCATTTGACCAGAGGTAAAGGTGTAGGCTACAGTGAGGTTCTTGGTTGTCCAAGTGTCCCATATGAGATTAAAATTATCAAGATGACAAAGATCTTGAGACAGGCCACGACAAACAAGAGGGCACAAAGTCAGGCTAGCATGGGAGGTGACAATGAATGATTTAAAGATGATGAACAAATCCATTCCCAAGCACCTAATATTCATGTTACAGTACGAGACCCCTATGAAAAGGACTTCTAACATGCTCTACGCGAGAGTAGGGGCGAGGCATGTGTCAAGGGTGATTTAGAACCACCTCCCGGTGATAGATCAGGGGCATCCAGAACTACTTTTAGATCACAAGATTTACACCATCCTACACGGATCCACCTAAACACGCATCCTCCTATCCATAAAGGAAGAGGAGCAGTGGTACAGATGTACAGGAGATTGATCCTTATGCATTCAATAGGGAGCACGGCAAGCAAACTACAATTGAAGATTCACTCCAAAGTAAAGGGGCGAAGTGGCAGCTAGGAAGGACTGTTTCAAAATTTTGGCACCACACCGGATTAGCATTTAATGCTGCGAACAATCCTTATTAAAAAACAATGATACAAGAGGCACAAAATCTTGAAAAGCAAGTGAAGCCCCCTACTGCAAAAGAGATTGTTGGTGTATATATAGATGAGGAGGTGAAAGAGTTGAAAACTTACATTGCCTCTTTCAAGAGAAAATGACAAAAATATGATGTATATCTAGACTTCAATCTGACTTCTCCAATTTGATCTCAACCTGACTTCTCAAATCTGATCTCGATCTGACCATATTATATCAATACTAGGTATGAACCCTACCCATATGTAGCCATTTAAAGTGCGAATTGTGGTTGCAAAAGATACCTTACACGAGTATATATGAATTTTAATAACATTCAATACCCTTTGATTGACCAAGATGTGGCTTAGAGTAAGACCTCTAAGTGTTAGCATATACTTGCTTAATATATAAGGCACTTGACCAGTTGCATGTTGAAGGCACTATGCCATGATCCCAACCCAAATGGCAAGTAATTGTGAAGTCAATGTATGTAGACACAATAGTTGAAAATAACATGCAATTAGTAAAAAAAATAATTAAAATGAGTACATGGTAAAGTAAGCATTAACTTGAACAAATGGATAAAAACTTTTGTCAACATGTCAACTACATTTGTAACTGTCATATGCAGCCCTGCTAGTAATTTAAGTGGAGGAAAAAATAATCGTAATATCAATATATATATGCCCTTTTGCAATCAACAACAAATTTCAGGTAACATTATTTGTTATATCAGCAAATAGAAAAAAAGACCAACAGTTTTACCCATATTTAAAAGCCACGAACATGCTCAGTAAGAAAACTACTATATGAAAATAAGACTTACCTTTACAGTGATAATCATCACCATGAACAACATCATCCATTTATGAGACTTAATTATTTGAAGATAAGATCAATTTTAAAAGAAAAAAAAATCAATTAGTAAAAAAGGAAAAATAAAATATTTTTCAATATACAAATTTTAGTGTATCTCTCATACTATCCTTCAACCAATATTGTGAATAAATTAAAGTCTTCACCAGTTCTAGACATGAAGAAGTATGATATTGGTCAATGTGCTGAGTGTAGATTTTGAAGCAACTGTAGACGCTATCGATCACTGTGCTGAGTGTAGATTTTGAAGTAACTGTTGATACTTTCTTTTTATTGTTGGGTCTTTCACAAACATGGATCCTTTTAAAAAGTGTTTTTGTTTTTGAAAGGGAACTTAAACAATTATATTGGTTGTAGCCAAGATGGTGGGAGACAATTGAGTTGGGATATCAAGAAGAAACTAGTACTTATTTTTTTTTTCTATTTAATTATCTCACTAAAATAATATGTGTGTAAACAAAGCAAAAATTAGTTGAAACATTCACAAAAATTGACTCAACTATGTTTTTCACATTTTTTAACTTGAGTCTTTAACACATAAGTCAAAGTTAGTCACAGGTTGAAATTAATCATAAGTTGAACATAGTCCCGCGATGTCATCACAAGCAACGCCAAAATACTCGTCTAAAAAAATGTGTAAAACTTATGAGTAAGTGAAGTATGAACATAGGTGTGGCTCCAAAATAACGTCTATCAGCTCTAAAATGTGCCAAGTGTGCTCCAAAATAGCATTGTTAAGGTCCAAATAGTACACTTTTATTCAAACGTGAAAATTTATTATTTTTAAAATTTTTGTGCAGTAGACTTATGAGTTAATGGCTTAGTCTAAAAAAATGTGAAAAATTTCTGAGTATATAAAATATGAACATAAATTGAGCTCTAAAATACTATCCATCAGCTCCAAAATATGATTGTAGACTCTAAAATAGTGTTGTTGGACTCTAATGTTTTACTTAAAACATGGGTTTTCATTATTTTTTAAAATTTTTTATGCAACAAAATATTATTAGAACCCCTAAACATCATACAACAAAGAGTAATGCTAAAAAATTGTGAAAAACTTGAGCATGTGAAAGGAACACAGTTTGGGCTCCAAAATGTTCTACATATGCTTCAAAATGTGTAAGTTAGGCTCCAAAACAGCATTGTTGGACTCCAAATCATACAATTTTTTCTTAAAATGTAGGTTTTTGTTATTTTTTGTTATTTTTTTTACAGTAAAAATGTATTTGAACCCCCTAAACATCCCACAACAACAATGTAAAAAGAAAGTGAAAAACTTCCAAGTAGTAAAGTATAAATATTGTTTGGGCACCAAAACACTCTCTTTTTTTTGTACTTCGGTGTGATGGTTTTTAACCATCACCCTACTATAGAACAACCTAGGTTCGAAACCCAGAAAAAACCTCCCGAAAATTCTTTTTGGAGCTCAGCGCGCTCCCAACCTTATTTTCCCACAAACACATCAACCGTACAAGTGGAGCCTCGAAACCTGCCTTCCCTGGGTGTGTCTCGCGGCACCCAACCATTGAGCTATGCCGCTTGCACCAAAATACTCTACGTACACTCCAAAATGTGCCAGTTAGACTCTAAAATAATGCTATTAGACTCCAAATCGTATAGCCTTTACTTAAAATGTAGATTTTTTTATTATTTTTTTAATTTTTTTGTACAACAAAATATTTATTAGGACCCCCCAAACATCCCACAACAACAAACAATGTTTAAAAAATGTGAAAAACTTCTATGTATGTAAAGTATAAACATGATATGGACTCCAAAATGCTCTCCACAAACTCCAAAATGTGTCTTTTATGCTTCAAAATAGCACTAGGGATGGGGCTTCGCCCAGGGGTGGGGCAAGACCCAACTTGGCGTTGCTCGCGGCGACAATGTGGTGATGTGGTGTTGATCGTGTTGTCATCCCAGGGCTATGTCATTGCTCGTGGTGGCATCATGGTGCTGTGGCATCGTGGTACTATGGCATTGCTCGTAGTGGCATTGCAGGACAGTGTTGTCACTCTTAGTTGCCTTGTGGGGCAGTAACATCGCTCTTGATGGAGTCATAGAACTGTGTTGTTGCTTGTGGTGGTGTCTTCCTATAGCGTATTGACTGTTCGATCGAGGTTTAGTGGTTGTGGTGGCCAGTGTCTGGCCTATGGTGTGTTTCAGGTGTTTTCGCAGGTTGTAGGGCTTTGTGGGCCAGCAGATTGAGCCCAAACACCCACTGGTTCACTATCTGTGAACGCGATAGAGTTGGGCGTCGTGTTTTGAATGTGACGGTCCAGGGCATCATGTTCATGAAACCGCCGCTTGAGGGTCATCGTCTGCATATCCGCCGCGTGGCGCGCACTGGGCGACCTGCTGGCATCAGTAATGAGAAGGTGACGGCCTGAACTGTCGCGTTCTGGTCGCGACTGCAGGGTGCATCACGTTCTCAACTCCGAACTATTTTTTAACCTAGGTTGGCCAAACAGAGCTCAGCAAGCCCTGTTCGGCCAGGTAGAGAAGGTTTTGCTGTGTTTTCGGGCGATTTGAGATGTTGGAGCTATTTTTGGCGTGGCCTCGCCACGAGGACGTGGTACAGAGCGGGGGAAACATCGGGTTATCGTTGTTCTTGGTGTTATTCGCAAAGGTAGGGAGATTCCACCTTGTTTCTCATTATGTATTGTGTGTTGAGCATGTTCAGCTTGTTTTACATGTTGTAGATGGTAGATATCATGCTAGTGTATTGAGTAGAACATGTATAGTAGTATTTTATAGAAGATAGCATGGTTTGTATAGGAGTTCCGGAGATGGAATCCCGGATTTAGGGTTCAGCCTGTAAAGGCGACAAATCAGAGTGTCGCGTTCTGAACGCGACAGCCCAACTCGTCACGTTCTGCTTTAGAACGCGCCGTATCAGGATGTCGCGTTCTGAAGGCGACGGTTGACCCTACCGCGTTCTGGCTTCCGAGGGTTAATGGTCTTTGCATGGTTACGCGATTATCAGATTATCTTTAGTTATTGTTTATAGCGATGGTAAGTGGTGCATCGGCATTTGTTGAGGTTGAGGACAACAGTGTTCACGTGATTTGTGTGTGCGTGGCGAGTAGTGCGATGCCTACCGTGGTTACCTCTCTAGACGAGAGCCCCAGATTTTGTGTGAGTCAGGCACGTTAGTGCTAGGGGATTGTCCCGGTACTTGTGTATCGTCGAGGTCTATGCCGTCTTCTTGGACACCCTCACTCTTGTGTAGAGTTGTACGTCCGGCTGAGGGAAAGACGGCAGTGGGATAACGACTTGTGTGAGTTTGTGTTTGTCGCTTGTAGCGCGCTCGTGGTTGGGGTTATCAACATCAGTAGACGTGCTGGGCCCTAGGTAGTCCTATTTTCCAGTGCCTCACTTTAGGTAGCTCGGGTCAGAGTCCCTAAAAGTGTCAGGCATGGGCATGCGGCAGTGTGGTCCGCAGGTGCGGTGTTGGTTAGTTTCCACATTTTCTTAGCTTGTTGTGGTGGAGCTGCAGCTGGATCTTTCGTCCGTGGCTGCAAGACTGAGAGATAGTCTTGTGTGGTTTGTCCGGGTTAATTGCTAATGTCGCGAACTAGTCTTCGTGACCCAAGTGTGGCGTTTTCTACTCGAGCTCGTACACTTGGACAAGGTCTGCCGTTTATTTATTAAATGCTATTTTCAGTTAATAGCCTGTGATATTTTTTATTTAACAGCTTTAAAACCATGCGTAGATAGGTTTATAAATTGCCTAGTGCAGCTTCTCGTTACTGCACTTTATGAGTTTGGTTTAGTGTGATTTTTGGGGGAGTTTCCCTACTGAGCTAGTGACTTGTAAGGCTCACCCCTACCCCTTTCAGGTGAGGGAGAGCAAGAGGATTCCCGTCCTTCGTCTAGCTCGGAGCCGCACCGTAGCATAGTTAGGTCTACACCACCAACATCGTAATCTTTACTTTCTGTTCAGGTATCCCCCAGGCTGTTATACTTTGAGTTTGACTTCAGTTGAGAAATGACTGTGTATATTTCATGTAAATATTTGTGAGGTGTGGAAATCTTATATATATTTGAGTTGTTTCATTTATGTTTCTACGGACATGAGAATGATATCCCTTGCGAGACTACGACTCATTCACGGGAGGCAGAGTCGGGTCAAGCTTGTTATTAAGTTAACAGGTTTGAATGACGAGGACCATCACACTTCCTCTTGTGACGTCACTCGCAGTGTTGTCTTCCTCCTATGGCGTCACTCAGGGTGGCATCTTTCTCCTCAAAGGGATGCAATTTCCTTCCTTGCAATTGCTTCTCAACATGAAAATGAGGAGGCTCACGTGGGAAAGAATTGATGGGATTATAAAGGGAATTTTGGGAAGTAATTTTTTTGTAAATTCAAAATTGATTTGCTAAGGTGTCGACGCCAATGAGAAAAAGTGGTCTCGAGACCTAAAGTGTTAGTGTTGCTCTCCCTCGATTGACGTGGTGTGGTCTATTGCCCCAATTGAGGTAGATGAATGGCAAGGTTGAAGTGTATTTAAACGTTGCAGAACTATACTTTTGTCAGTGCAACAAGCCTTTCTCTTTTTTGGCACCTTATGATGTTTCTCAAACATTTAGAAGGGCTAATAAGCCAAGAAACAAATGACAACCTTCTTTAGGAGGTAGGGCTCAGCGCGTAGCTGCCGCCCCCCTTCCCCCATGTCACTGGCCTTCTGTTGGCCTAGTCATCGATCTTCCGGTAGAATTGTTGCTGCTCGTGCGGTGAATCATCTAGTGGGGGGAGTGCCGCCTTTGGCACTCCCCCCCCCCCCCCACCTTTTTCCCCCCTTTTCCCCCTTCTTCTTTTTCCTCCTTTCCCTCGTTTGCTCCCCCATCCTTTCTTCTCTCTTTCCCAAGTTCCTTTTCTTTATTTTCTAGCAGAGCCACTCATCTCCGCCATTCTTCTTGCCCTCCATCGTTATCTTCGCCTCCGCCTCAAAGCTCCTCCACTTCCTCCATCTGCCTCCATGATTTTCACCTTTGTCTTTCTTCCCCTACCTGCCATACCGCTTCTTTCACTATCTCTGATTGCCAGTCCCCTCCTTTCCTACCACTGTTTCATAGTCCTCCTCTGCTCTTTCCTGCCCCCCCCCCCCCCCAAAAAGCTCGATCACTCTTTCCTCACCTACTAGCAAGCATCGGCCCTTGCTCCGGCTCTAGCTAGCCTGTTTGTCCTGCACCCTCCGTCTCATGCCATCCTCCATATGATCTTCTTCTATTGCCCCCACTGTCCCAACCACTCCATCCATGTACTCATCCACTTGCTAATCTGTTCTATCTCCACTTCTGCCATTGTCTTGTTAGGCTCCTCCTCTACCCTTCCGCCTCCTACCTTTGCACCCTCGCTCACAGTTTGAGGTCCAATTTCTGGCTCTGAACTCAACTTATTATTGTGTGCTTCTTATTTTTGTGCTCTATTTTGTCCAGGTATAAACTTCCATCACCTATTGTGGCACACGCATCTTTTGTTGAACATCTTGTATTATTTTAAGACTCTAGATCATCTTAATCTAGGGTTACATAGATCATGGTTGAACTCGAGTTCTGATACTACTCCACACATTGGCCCGCCATGTGCATCATCGAGGTACCCCTCTTAGTCTACTACATGATCGTAGATTAGCCCTCCCTCTCTAAAGTTGGTCTTGGCTTTATAAAATATTTTGCAGTGATTTCAGTGTTTTGGATGGAGTTTGCACCTTGTTGTTTCTCAATGTTGTCCTTCTTGTTGTCGAACAATATGATCCAACTACTTCTTATTAGATCCCTACTCTAGTTTGTTCTCTTTAGCATTAGATAGTGTCCAATTCTTCTCCTTATTGTAATTCCCTGCTCTATTTTCTCTCTTATGTTCTATGTAATGGTTGTCAGTTAAATCAATAGAAGTACCTTTTTACTGTAAAAAAAAAGATAGTCTTCCACCTGGTGAATCACATTAGGTAAAGCTGCTCTATCGAGGCATCCTATGCATGAGAACAAGAATGATCTTATGGTTTCCAATCGAGCAATCCATACTTGCAAAGAATTTGCACGTTGGAGGAAGCCAACATAATTCCCCCCAAGACATGTGCCTCGCCATCTGTTCACTCACATAAGAACTCGTCTATCTAGGATACCTCTTCTCCAACCCTATAACACAGAGAAATGAAAAGGTCCAACGGACCTATCCAAATCCAATCCATTAATTGATGGGCTTAATAAGTGGACTTCAATTGAGTTCGATGAGTCATTACATATCAACATTGATTGAGCCCGAATCAGACTATCCATTAGACTTATGATTAATCCGACCCAATTAACACCCCTCCATGAATGCCATCTGAAGTGTTACTTCTTGTCAAAGAATAAGAATATATAACAGTTTACTCCACGCATTAATAAGAGATGGAAATAATAACGACGACAAAAGAGAAGTTGCAAAATCGTACAATTGGTGCTTCTCGAGTCAAGCGTCCAGAGGCCGCCAATACAAGCAATGTCAGGCTATCTAAAACTAAAGAAATGAACATCCTGTCCAATGTATTAGAACATCTACCTATCAAAACAATGTATTTAGCATTATAGGAGCCTTTGAAACCATGCAAGTAAATTTGTGGACTAGTATGTCAATGAATGAATACATTATACTATATGGTACAAAGTACAAACTGTTTTGCTAATTACAAGACCTTGTCACTGTAAGCATCTCAAATACCAGTATCGTTCAAGTGATTTGAAGTTTGTAAATCTATATAAAAGGACTTTATGTGAGAGAAATGTGGGTTGTGAATAAAATCTAAAATCTGAAACCAGATTTAAAATGAGGACATGTGAAGTTTAAGATAGGAGCCACAGAAAAATGCAGAGTAAGGAGACATTAGATTCACTTGATCCCAGAAATGGACTCGAACCTTTTGAAGAACTGCTGTATTTTGGACATGCTGAATAAAGTTATCATCCTCCGAAAAGCACTCAATTTATTAAAGCAATTGCAAACCACTAATGAGTAAACAGCAACTTGACATCTAAAAAAACCTAGGAAATGCATACTATATATCATAGGGCAAAGCTATGAACATATAGGCAATGGATACATCTTGGAATACCACCTCTTCATTTCTTGGGAACTCATGAGATGTGAGTTGTATTTGGATATGAAACATAAAAAAACAAACAAAATTTTATTTGATAATGACATTTTTATTCTAATTATAAGTGAACAAATCTGCAATTACTCCATTGGTCTAAGAAAAACGAAATACACAAAAATGTTATACGCATAGCACAAGAAAAATTTCTTGATCAATTAGTTATATTATTTCAAAATAACACATTCACAGTCAAATAATCACATATCCTCTCTGTCAATAGACTCACGATGTTAAGGTAGAATAAGCCACTCAATTTTGCAAACAAGCCCAAAAGAAAGAATGCTAATATTATTGAGACCATGAAAAATAATGCTAACATTACATAAAACAAGCCAGGCACAATCATCATGTGTTAGCGGATTTTTGTTTTTCAGCTGGCAGCTCCTTTCAAAAGCATATTGCATATCTTTTAGAATCTTTAACCTTTTTGGTGTACCTGAGAAAATTTATACACCTTGATGAATGTGACATACCAAAAGAGTCAGAGAATATGCCAATATTAATATATTTCACAAATAAGAGCCCCAACAGAAGATTAAATTACAGGCATAACAGTTGTCAAAATGCCATTGACAGTCCCATGAAGTACCGAAATCTCTACACAAGTCATTGTTTGGTAGAAAGCATTGTCACGGAAGCAACGGGAGCATATAGATAGACAAATGGTTTTCAAGGACTTCAACATGATTCTTGGGTTGTTTGTCTGTTTAACCCATTAATTGTTGTGGAAGGACGGCACTTGTCATGAACAAGAAAACTGTAAGCCCGGTCATGAGCAAGCTTTACATCTAAATCTTTAGAAAACTTGCTCTCCACCATTTAGAATATTTCTTACAAAGAACAGACCAGAGGACAACTTTAGGTAAGCATTTCCACCTTTTGCCATCTCATTGTATTGCTTTGACTTCAGTCAACGCCTCCCTACACGGGATTCGTGGAAACGTTGGCATCACCAAGTACTCATCTTGTTTGTCTGCTTTCTCTGACAAGTTAGAAACTAGTGTTCAGAAATTATGACTCAGCATCACTTCGAAGCAGTAGTTTCATTACTCAGCTGAGGGCGCTTTTGTGGCTAACCCCTTACTATGTGCTTGCACTGAAACCTGAAAAATGAACCAGACGGTAGTACGTAGTAGATGATTATAATGAGCGAACAGACTAATTGTTGACAGCTTCTAGATTTTTTGCTTAATCATGCATATTTTACAGTGAATTTGTTCCACTTAACAAGTAGAATAAATTATACTAAAGAATTTGATAAGTGAAACAAATAATTATTAAGTAAAACAAATTCACTTTATGAGTAGATGAAAAGTATTTAATGATACTTTATGATGGATCCGTGCACCACCCCAAAAGACCAATCTCATTCTAGATGGTAAACTTTCTTAACCATTCAAGAGAGGAGGTTAGCATTTCTCATAATAGTAATACAAGAGAGGCTTTGCCCTCCAATTCCCTCGCTCTCTCTGTTGGTAACATGGTATCAAAGCCATTAGCGTCTTGAGGCATTGTCAACACTAGCTGCCACAGTCTCCCACTATTATTGCCATTAAAGACCAACCTCCTAGTCAAATTGCTATGTTGGTGAGCCCATCACAACACTGTCTCTTGCGGTTGTTGCATATGATCATGGTCTCCTGACTTCTAGCCCTCGTGCAAGCACCATCATGACTCCGAGCAGCCTACTTGCAATCGTCTTTCTCATAGTACTTCCCGTCTCACCACTACCACTAGACCTCATGTAGCTTTGCTGAGCCTCATTCACTGTCGTATTTCACTGCCCTTCGATTGCCTACTTGTTGTCGCGAGTCTTGCCACCCTTTAGCCGCCTGCCTATTGCCAAGATCATTTATGCAGGAGCGCCATCGTCGTGATCACTGGTTGACCATGAGCACACCACACGGCCGCCTGACCGCTCACAAGCATCCTTGTGCCATCGCTGCTGTCTCTCACTGTCACCGCCCACAACAATAGCTGCCTAGTGCACTGCCAATCACGCTTGTTGTCACACTATCGTCATTCCCTCCAACCACAATCAAACCGCCTGATCTTCTCTGCGATTTTGTGGCCTGTACCACAGTTGCCTACTTGCCATGATAGTCGTCGCACAGTCAACAACCTCTGCTGTAACTATTGTGATCATCAAAGGCATCCATGGTCCGCGGCCGCTACTGCCTGCTGACAACACTGCTCGCGACTAAAGCAACCACCTTCATTAGGTGTAGAAGAAATAGATTAGGTCTTATTAAGACCCATTCACTAGATTCATTTAGACTACTTTTAAATGGATCTAGATCCATTTAAAAAGGAAGTCTAGTCTAGTGCACCACTTGATCTACTCTCCTCTGCTTGGCCTATTGTGCCATAGATTGTTCTCCCACTCCCACTCACTTACAGATTCACGCTGTTGATGGCACTCCCTTGTGTGTCTCTCACAAGGTTTGGCGTGCCGGATCGTGCCGGCCCGATACCCCGTATCGCATCGGATCAGGGAAAACCCGATCCTCGATTCCATCGATTCGGTCCGATTCGCCTCATATATATAATATTATTATATCATATTAATAATATATATTATACATTATAAATATCATATATATGATATATTATATATTATATCATATTAATAATATATATTATACATTATAAATATCATATATATGATATATTATATATTATACCCATGAGAATCGATCCGATGCGGATCGATTCGGGTCGATTCGGGGGGAATCGAATCGGATCAAGAGAAATCCGATTCGCCTTCCGATCCCGATCCGCCAAACCTTGGTTCTCTCATATGGTACCCTCACACGTACATTTGATCCTTCTAGCCGCCTAACCTTTCTCATGTGCTTCATGTTCTAAAACTTTTTATGAACTTAATTTCCATAATCTCCTTGTCGATGATAGATATACTATCTTATTCACCTCTTCTGCATGTGTTGTGCAAGATCTGCATACAAGTCAGAAGATTGGAATTGGTTATTAAGTGGGCAACCCTTACTGCTTGAAGTCACTACAATTTCCCCTTTCATCATCATGTCCTCTTGTACTCATGGGTCGGCTTTCTCTCTTATTGGCCTTTGGCATCATCATCTTGGTCATCCTTCTGAAGCCCATCTTAAGTCTTTGTTTCAATTTGGATCTTAGGGTCACAATAGTCCTCTATTCATTTGTCTCATTGTGAGGTTGTAAACTTGCTCAGCATTCTACCCCACCTTTTTCTCCTCGTAAACCTATTATCTTCACAACTTTTTGCTTTAGTGCATTCTAATATTTGGGGTCCATCTCTTTTACCTTCTATGACAAATTTTCTCTATTATGTCAATTTTATTGATGATTGTACTTACTTTACTTTGATTTTCCTTATGCACCGAACATTAGACCTTTTATTTATTTATCGTCAGTTCTCTGAGATGGTCTAAACCCAGTTTCACTATCAAAGTGCTTCATACTGATGGTGCTCGCGAGCACCTCTCTTCTGACTTTCGGGCTGTTCTAATAGTCCTGACTTTACACATTAACAGAATGGTGTTGCTAAACGCAAGCATTGTCACATCCTTGACACTGCTCAAGTGCTCCTCTTTGCCTCTGTTCCTCGTGCTTTTTGGGCAGAAACTGTTCTCAATGTTGTTTAGAGATGTCCTCCCTACGAGCGTCTTTATAATTTGCCATCCTATCAAGATCTCTAAACTTTCGATTGCACATGTTTTGTTCTTCTCCCTCCTCATGAGCATACAAAACTCTCCCCCCCCCCGAGTAGTTAAGTGCGCTTTGTTGGTGTGTAGCATGGAGCACCATGGGTGCCGCTGCTATGATCATGTAGCTCGTCAGCTTCGTATCTTTCGTCAAGTCACCTTCTTTGAGGATCCTTTCTTGTCTCTTCGTCTCGAGATACGGCTCTGGATCTTTCATTCCTATCTGATTATGAACTTCTCCAACCATCATTCTAGGCTTTCCTCTTAATTAGCCTTCTACCACTCCTCTCTTACCTCCCAAGCCTTTCTCACCTCCTCAGCTCCCATTGTTCATATTAATAGTCGTCGTCCTTGCGATTCTGTAGATGTTTTTATACTGCTAGTTGATGGTGTTCCTACCTCTCATGGATAAAACTTGCCCACTCATACTCATGGATAGGAGTATTGGCCGAAATTGATATATTTCAGCCGAAATGTATCAGTTTTGGCTATGACTGATACAAAATTGACTGAAAATACTATAGCAATTTTGATATTAACAAATAATATTTAATTGTTTCAACCGATTTGACCGAAACGACCGAAGCCGGCCAAAACTCTCCCCATAAGGCGCCCGAGACCGGCCAAAACCGAGCAAAACAAAATCAAAACGGTTCGATTTTGGAGTTGGGCGTTCCTGACACCAGAACCAACACTGCCATCCCTGCTCATGCTCCTATCCTGCCTCTTGAAGATCCTCCACAGTGTAACCCCTTATGCAATTGCCATCCTCCTGATCGCCTTAGTCTTGTTTGGCTGATTCCTACTCTTCACAATTCTCTACCTTTCATGCAGCCCTTCAAACCTATCAGGAGCCTCAGAGCTATCGCTAGACAGTTCAGTTTCCTGAGCACCGATAAGTTGTGGCAAAGGAACTTCAGGCCCTTCAGTGAACTAACACTCGGGATCTTGTTCCACTTCCTCTCGACGTTTCTCCAATTAGCTGCAAGTGGATTTGCAAGATCAAAGACCAAGTTTGATGGTAATGTTGAACGTCATAAAATTTGGCTTATGGCACATGGTTTCACAAAGTACAACATTGATTATGAGGAGATTTTTGCTCCGACAGCCAAAACGACCATTGTCCATACTCTCATTGATATTGCAGCAATTCGTCAATGGCCTCTTTTTCAACTAAATGTGAATAATGTCTTTCTTTATAGTGACCTCTCTGAGGAAGTCTACATGCAACTAACTCGTGGTCTTTCCACACTGCCACTACATATCTATCACCTTCGGAAGGCCCTATATGGACTCAAACAAGCTCCTCAAGCATGGTTTGAGTGATTCTGTCAAGTTGTTCTTAATGCTGGTTTTGGGGAAAGTGCCAAGGATTATGCCTTTTTTATCCGCAAATCTTCTCTTGGTTAAACTATTCTTCTTCTCTATGTTGACAACATGATAATCATTGAAGATGATGTGCTACCATTACCTCTTAAGCACTACCTCCATCAATAGTTTGAAATGATAGACCTTGAACCTTTGCGATACTTTCTTGGTCTTAAGGTGGCTCTCATGGTTATTTATCATCTCAGTAGAAGTATATTAGTGACATTCTTCAAACCTGTTTAAAAAGATACCTGGGATTAAATAACATAATCTAACATAATGCTAGCACATGGTGATGGCAGATGCATTTTTGCAAGCTTCTTGTCCTGCTAACATGATTAAAAGCAATATGAAATAAGAGAGAATTTCACAAACAAACTCTCAAGGAAGGTATCTCCACAGAAATACCAAAAGGAAACCACTTCAAGTTTTTGGGCTTTGTTTCTGAGCAATTAATATCTTATAGCCTATAGTATTCTGGAAAGAGACCCTAATACTTGCATGTCGTGGCATAATGACTGCCTCTATTGACATACAGAGAAACAAAGAGGGAAAATTAGGAAATGAAGCTTACTATGTGTCCAATGTGGTATATACTTCTAAATAATCAATTGGCTGTAGTCCAGCAAGCACGAGGTAGACACCATGGAAAGAGCCCCTCAAAAGAAAATTACGTCTTGATAGTGCAAATATGTCCGCTGAGTTTTCTTGCAATAACCCTCCTGCCTTAGAGGGCCCTTAATCCAAAAATCTGAGTTCACTTTAAAGAATCTGCTTGGCAGTTCGGGCAAATGGAATTCAAAGTCCATGATCACCAAATTTGATAGAGATTGGTTATTAACTTGTTCAAGGTTGGTGGAGGGGAACCACATCCTTGTATTTAATTTTCAATAGAACATGCCTGAATTAAGACCGAAATGGATAGACTCAAGCTGGAAATCAAAGTATCTGCTTAACATGTCCAACTTTGATATTCTACTTTTAGTTTATTTGCTCCCTTGATTGTGCTGAGCGATGATGGGCTGGGGTTCCCTGAAAATGTCAATCCAAATGAACGTGAAGATTGGACAGCGCCTCAGCCATCCAGTCAATTGAACCTACCTTTCCATTTCAGTTAAAAATGCATTGCTAATCTCCTGGAACAATGCCAGATGGAACCAACAGTATGTGCTACTTTAAATAGCATTCTAAATTTCTGATGTTAGGGTTGGAAAATCTAGCCAGAAGACAGTTAAATTTTGTTGATCATATTCTAACATTTATTTGGATCCGGGATGAGTCACACTTAATTCAAAAAGCAGCAAGGAGACTGTTCTACTCTGGCAGCATTGTGAAAGTTCTGCAAAATGCAGAAAAATAAGGGCTTTGACATTGTATAAGAGTTTAAGGGCAAGATTGGAAGCAGATACAAACCAAAGATAGCAGTAGCTCCACATACAAAGTTTAAAAAGAAAAAATAAAGATAGATAAATAATAATGCCCATATCAAGCAATAAGTAATACTTCCACTATCAATGCGTCGGTGTCAAGGTAGGAGAAGGGACTTGAATTACCAGATTAAATCACCTGAAGTGGTATTGTACAATTCAGTGGAGCCACCCTCTTGTGCAGAAAAACGTGAATTGTCCCTGGCTCTTTTCTGAGCACTACACCTAATTTGCAGCCTGAAAGATACTGCCTGAAAGAGGCAAATGAATCCTTAATGCCAACATCAAGGCATGAATTGCACCAATTTTACTGGAAAAGCTTTAGGATGGGAGCTCTTTTCAGGTAAAAATATCTCCTTACTTTCTTGTGATATTTGAATTCTCGTTTGGGCAGAAAATGCAGAGGCAACTTCAAATTATCTGGACCCTTGACCAGAAGAAACAACTTCATAGGTCCTAAAAAGCATGGACAAAGTATTTTCACTTGTAATATGGATAAACCCTATGTACATCTAGTATCTTCCATAAGCAAGCATTTTTAGCGAAAAACCTGCATATGAACCCCCACCAGCTCCTTTAGTTATCAGGGATCGGACAACCTGGCAAGAATCTCCAGTTAAGAAAACCAAAAGTCTTGCATCAACCGAGTTCATAAGAAGGATAGAAATGAGAACCTTTTTCGAAACAGATTCAGCCACTTTGCTCTTGTTGCTGTCTCTGGGATTCCCAGAATCAGCTTTCCCACACAGAAAGAATATCTCATAGACAAATTGAGGCCTTATTAGACTCCCTCCAGGAGCAACATAAGTCCATGGACAACTGGGATTTCATCAAGCATCAACTGAAGAGAAGATAGTAGACTAGAAATGGTATTCATTAGCTTCGCCAGTCTCTTTATTCCCTGCTTGACTTCCCTAATTTTCAGTTTGCGCATTCTAAGGGAACATGCTTTTGATTCTTCCGGTGGTAGGACTGATTCTTCCTACAAAACATGACTCTTCAAAAATAAAGCACTGAAAAATGAAGATGAGAAAAAACATCTTCACTTGACAAAACATACCAAATCTTTATATTCTTCTCTTAAATTATCGAAGTCCTTCTCAAGGTGCTGCAAGACCCTGCAAAATATGTCTGTAAATTCGTTTATGTTTCCAAGTCTGTTGACATGATCTATGGTATAAGAACCTTCAATACTCGCTTTTTGTTTTGCTTCTATAAAGAGGAAGACAAATACATTTTATGGATGGTCAACATCAGATATTACTCTCGATAAATGAAAAATGATACAACGACAATTGAAGACATAACCTGCCACTAAATTACTGGATAGAACTTAAATCTATCTTTTGGCAGTTACTTACCCTAGTCAGCCCTCTCCAGCAACTTCATTTTTTCTTCCCCAATCTATGAGCTTTCGTTTAGAAGCTTTTCATTGAAAGTCACACCAAATCGAATAAAAGTGACTTCCGAGATCGAAACAAATGTCCTCTCCTCAAAATAACTGGGGGAGAATTATGGAAACCCAAAGTTGCTCCCACTTAGAAGCTGCATACATTCCCCAGATGCCTTTAAATTTGCTAGCATCCCGTGATCGGTTGAAGTCCAACAGTATACCTAACGGCTAATTGAAACAGTTATAAAGTATCAACAAGATCGGAACGAGTGTTTCAGCTCATTTCTCAGAACCCTAGATGACACACCATCCGAAATTTCAAACTCGAACACAGAAACATCACCTCGGGAATATGTTCAAACCGGAACCCAGCAACATCACTTCAGCGATATATATGCCCCCCCCCCCCACCGCGGAAAACGTAGTCCTGAGTTTCTAACCTCACACAGGACCCCGCCAATGCCGCGTCTACCAAGAGAAAGCCTGATTTTGCATATCATCAACAACAGAAACATCAACTCCGAGACACACACAAACAAATAAAGAAAAGCAAGGAAAACACCATGCGAGGACCGACAAAAGCGATCGAGTTCGTTTTCTCGGCAGAGAACGAGATAGGAATAGGGATGAGATTGGACTGTCTTACGCAGGAATTTGTTGGTGCATGTAGAGGACGAACCCGATCACCTCCTTCGCAACGTGATAGATCTCCGATTTGTTCAGGCCTTCCACGGGCAACGCGATCTCGTCGGAAGAAACGCATTGTTCCTCCGCCGCCGCCGATGGATTCCTCCATATGATCTTCCCTCGTCTCGCCTCCTCCTCCTTCGCCGATGGATTCCTCCATATGCCCTTCTCTCGTCCTGGTCGGGAAGTGGAACGAGGGGAGAAGTCGAGAACGCTCGCCTCAAACCCCGTCGGCGGGCGGGAAACTTTTCCTGCGCAATGGGGCATCCTCGCCGACGAGTTCAAACCCTCTGCGCCAGTGGCATACTGCACCCGGTGTTAAAAATGTCTTTTTAAGAGGGAAATTATTGGGGTCCCTGTCAGAGCCTTCTACTTTTTTCCTGGTCCCTGTCAGAATACCGGTAGACATAAAGTCCCTCATTTTCTCAAGGTTTAATTTTTAGTCCTGTTTTTCGCACGTTACCATTTACGACCCTCCACGCACGGTTTCCGTCTCCTTCGCTTCCGTCTCTTTTTTTTCATTCCGTCTTACCCTTCCTCCTTTTTTCATCACGTGTCCCCAAACGATGCTGACGCTTCGATGGCCGTGAACTCTAACTGATGGGAAATTAAATAGCGTGCGTAGAAATGTTACAGCAACCCAACAACATCACTTACAAACAGCGTTCGGAGAACCGTTCTTCACACTATAAAAGGAATCCAGTGTCATATCTATCCTTCATCACAAGCTTCTAACGCTCTTGTTCTCTTATCTTTCTTGCTCGTCTTCTTCCTCTTTATTCGCAAATGTATTCATCTAAGCGTAACTCCCCAGAGGGATGGCAAGGCACATGCCTCACTGGTGCCACCGTCGCCCGGCTCCCCCGGCTCTACCTTTCCCGGGACGCACAACCCCGACTACTGGAACGGGTTTTACGTTGGGTGGACGATGGCTTACAGAAAGCCTCTCGACTGTACCACCACAAAGGCCTCACCAACATCCTCTCTGACATCGGCCCTAGAGCAAAACAGATTGTTCCTCACCTTCCTCTCGTCCCTCCCCGGCCGCTCCTATTCCTCCCCTCCCGCGTCCACCGAGTAATGGGTTAGGGAGTTTAGAATGTCTCCCTCCCCTCCCCTCCCACCCTTCTTTCTCCTCCCCTCCCCTCCCCTCCCATCCCTTCCTTCTCCTCACCTCCCCTCCCATCCTGGTCACTTCCTTCTCCTCCCCTCCCCTCCCCTCCCATCCCGGCCCGTTCCTCCTCCTCCCTCCCCTCCCTTCTCTGCTATCCTTATTCCTCCCCTCCCCTCACTTCTCTGCTGCCTTTCTTATTCCTCCCCCCCCCCTATCTCTGTTGTCCTTATTCAGTTATTTGTCCCCTCCTATCTCGGGTTACGGAGTTTAGATTGTAACAGTACTTGTTTATGGAATATACCTATTTTCCTTTTATGCAGTCTTCTGTGGACTTGTATGTGCTCTCTATGATGCGTGTACTGTAATACTAACAGGTTCTCCGAAGTGGTCAACCTGTACTGCTGTAACTGTAACCCCATAGCATGGACACTGTAATGAAGAAGGGCACATACTGTAGCACTGGAAACTATTAATGTAATAATGTAGTTGTAGTTTTAGTTCTCGAACTGTAACCTCCTATCATGCATACTGTAATGACAATATGCAGCTATTGTAACAGGTTTGTACGTATACTGTAATAATGTAACTGTAGGTGTGCGGTCAAAGCTAAAGGAACGATGTAATGCTCGAACTGTAACCTCGTAGCATGTATACTATAAGACAATAGGTAAGTATTGTAACAGATTTCAACTTATACTGTAATAATGTGTTCTGGAACTGGAACCGCCTATCATGTATACTATAAAAGTATAGGTAAAGACTGTAACAGGATTCTACATACATGTAACGAGGTACGCGTAGTTGGGCGCTCAAGCTGTAAGACTGTACTTCTTCAACTGTAACATAGTATCATTTATACTGTAACAACAATAGATAAAGATGTACATCAAGTATCATTACAATGGTTAGGAATTAGTACGTGCGGCAGTTCTCCCTCACTTGTAGACGCTATGAACACCTTGTCCATTGAAGTACGCTTTGATGAAGTGGAGGGCCATTTTTGCTCGCACTAAAGGCATGTCATCCTAACTGAAGGGCAAATCTTGAATGTCCCTACGTGCTAGACATTCTATGTATTTGCAAGTAAAAATTCCGCAATCGTCTCCCGATCCTTGTTGTGGGCATGGGTCGGGGTAGCGTAGCGGCCATTTATCTGCATCTATGTGCTTGCTTTTCAGATATCTTTTCAGTTCTCCACCTGCATGAGAGAATGAACAAAAGAGTTCCAGCAACTTAATGTAGATTTAATGTTACTGTTACGTCTGTAACACAAGTGCTCGCGCCTGTAACGAATGTAAGCATTGTATGTAACACGCGTCACTTACATTTGTGGAATGTCAGCACGATGTTTGCTTCGTAATGAGTCGTACACGTGGAACTCTTTTCCTTGATGTGGATTACCAAAAGAGCTCAATGGTTTGTTCCAACGTGCATGGGGGAGAAGATGAGGTAGAATTCATTTGAAGCGCGGTCAATTTCTTGAAAGCGTATTCGAAATGTTCTTTCTTTCTCTTGTCGTCTCTGCAAGATTGGACATAACCTTTTAAAACGGCTCCCAAATATCCAAAATTTCAAAAAATGTCTGGTTCTCTTCACGGGGGCGAAACAAGTAAGCGTTGACGTAGCAGTCAATTACGACCGATTCACTTTCTCTCGCGAACAATAGCTCCCGGATGCATGAAACGAGAGGAAATTGTCCTCTCCTTCCACAGAGTCGTTGAACATGAAATCTCTACATGTAAGAAAACATCTTTGGTAAGAATTAAGACTGTCATCAGTAATAGACGAAACTGTAAAGATGGTAGACATATACTGTAAACATCTTGGTCGAAACTGTAAACATCTTTCGTCGAAACTGTAAACATGGTAGACATATACTGTAACACGTACTCATTAATGATGCACTCATTAAAAAATCGTTCAATCAATGACTTTTCGTCCACTCCTAATGCTTCTCGGGAGACGTAATCACGTCTCTCCTCTTTATGTCCCTTGGAAGTGTGTCTGTACTCTCTTGAGAGTCAACAAATATCGGTTCGGAAGTGGACACATTCACTTTGTGGCTTTGTGGTGCCGAAAATCGTCTGGCTGCGATAGAGTAAGTAAAAAAAGAATGTTCTGTAAAACAATTATAATGTAATTGTAACGGACTCTGAATAATACTGTTATGTCTCATGAAGGGTTATGTAACGAATGCTCAGCTTTGTTATTCTGTAAGGGGAAACCATACTGTATAGCACTCTGGTTGTCGTCTTATCCTCGTCCCAGCTGAAAAACGTCGGGACAATGATGATGGGGATATCGGATGCCGCTTCCTCTTTTTTTCTTCTTCTTCCTTCTCCCTTCTTCTGTGCTCGTCCTCCTCCTCCTCCCTCTTCCTCTCCGCCTCCTCCTCCTGCTTCTTCCTCTGCGCCTCCTTCTTCCTGTGCTCGTCCTCCTCCTCCTCCTCCTTCTTCTTCCTCTCTGCCTCCTCCTCCTCCTTCTTCTTCTTCTTCTCCGCCTGCGCCTCCTTCTTCCTATGCTCGTCCTCCTCCTCCTCTCTTCTTCCTCTCTGCTCCTCCTCCTCCTCCTCTCCGCATCTCCTTCTTCTTCCTCTCTGCCTCCTCCTCCTCATTCTTCTTCCTCTTCGCTTCCTTCTCCTCCTCCCTCTTCCTCTCATCCTCCTCCTCCTTCATCTTTCTCTGCTCTTCATCCACCTTCCTCTTCTTCGCCTCCTCCTTCCTCTCCGCTGCCTCCCCCTCCTTTCGCCCCCTCTTTTTCCCCTCCTTCAACTCCGGGATGTGAAAGTCCAAAAATTTCCGCCGCGACCTTGTTTGGATGGTTCTCCTTCATGTAACTGAGAACACGAAAGTCTGTAAACGTCTATGAAAGACAGCTGTAAACGTAGAAAACAATTTATGTAACTTCGTATATGAAAGACTGTAACAAATTAGGAATCCAACTGTAAACGTAGACTATATGAGTATACTAGGTATACGAACGACTGTAAGAGAGAAGGAATCGAACCTGTAAACGTAGAAACATTTTCTGTAACTACGAAAATGAAACACTGTAAGTACACAAAACGTTTACATTGACGTTGAGAACTTTTCTCTGCCACGACATGTGATCGTACAGGAGCTGTTGGGAGCTCCGGTGGCGGTAGGGCTAACATTGCAGATTCTGTCTCTGGGGGGGGGGGGGATATTGCCACTGAGGCTGCCGCTCAAATTGTTCCTCCAGTCTATGTAGCCTTCGGTCCATTGACTGGAAGATATTGTTCTGCTGGTGTAACTGGTCATTCTGTCGCTTTAATGGTCATTATGCCGCTGTAACTGGATAAGAATGCCATGTATAGAGTTATCTGATGGAGGGGCTCGGGAAGTGGTTGACGTCGATGCCGTCAATCGTCGCGAAGCTGTAGGTTGCTCATCCCTCACATTAACCTCCAAATAGACCTGAATTAACGCAGGTACAGGTATAAGTGATATACAAAGATAACACAGTTCCATGGGTAAGTGACACTTACATCAGAGCGTCGCAACCCCCGTAGTAGGGCGTATAACTCCGGTCTCTTACCCCGGCAATCCCAACGGAAAAATGGGGGATCTCTTTGGGGATGATCTGGTTTCCATTTTAATTGGTGCATCAAAAACCATGCCTACATCAGTAAGAAATAGATAATGCGTATGAGAAGTGTATCGTAAACATAAAAGGAGTCTACGCGTACTGTAATAGGTACGTATGTCTTATGTAATAGACACCGTCAGGTACTGTAACAGAGGACATCTGTAAACGTATCAGATACATATGTACTCTGTAAAAGGAGTCTACGCGTACTGTAATAGGTACGTATGTTTTCTGTAATAGACACCGTCACGTACTGTAACAGAGGACATCTGTAAACGTATGTAACAGATACATATGTACTCTATAAAAGAAGTCTTCGCATACTGTAATAAAGACCGTTTGGTATTGTCACAGGCAACTAAGGGTATGTAATAGTATTATGAGGTATGTAAAAGCATACTCACACCGAGAGCGGGAACGCAGCCGGTTAGGAAGATGCTTTTGCTGGAACCAGCTGCTGTTCTGAATGCCTTCACCCCCGATATCAGGTACTCGTGGATGGCAGCAGCCTAGTTGGCGTTCTTCATCTCATGGAGGTCGTCCAGGTATGGCAGAATGGACAGCAACCCCGACCTCCCACTTGTGGGGAAGAAGAAACAGGAACATAGGAGCGCAACCCAAAGCTTTATCGAAACTTCAACAGCTAACGCACCCTCCTGTGGAACGTACTCCCTAAGTTTCAGATGGATATTGTGTCTGTCCATCGTTTGTTTGGATCCAAGGATGCGGTGCAAACTAGCTTTTGTCCCATCCGTCTTCAGGTCGATAGGTGAACCAACATTCGGTATACTCATAACTGTTGCTATGTCCGAAGGGCGAAAAGGCAGGCTGCATGGGCCAATCTTAAAACGCTCTCCATCGAAACGTGTCATAAGATCGACAAGGAGTGAAATCGGGTAGGTGACCATTTCGCATTTCACATATGCGTGAAATGGTGAATTTCTCATCAACTTCAGATGCGCGCTCCTAAATTGCAAATCTTGCATAACGGAGCAGTACCACGAAAGCGAGCATCGCGTATTAAATTCATTCTTTTCTGCAAAGAGAAGATCGGATCTTAAAAAAAATAGAACATGCATTCGACAAAGATCCGTCTTAGGGTAAGAAGAAATACTATTTCGAACGACTTGGAGTATGGTTTCCTCAACTTCCACGGACATCAACGCTTGTTGCACCGCATCCGCCGCGATGCTCTCAATGTAGCACTCGTAGGAGATCGACGTGGTGCCATCTTAGAGGGGAGAGAGGGATTGCTTCGTCTGGAGATGTAACTGAAGAATGGAAACTGTAAGAGAGAAGATGTCTGGTGCAGGAATGACGGTGTAGGAGTAAGGGAGTAAGGGAAGGGGAAAAGTCATGATATATGAACGGATGGATTCGGTGGACCCGACGGGTGGACCCAATGGGATGGCGGTGCCATGGAATGATGAACATCGGGCGGCTGAAAATAGTCGGTACGACGGACGATGGGACGTGAGGGAATGTTACAGTGTGTTATTGGTAACATGTTGAGTTTGCATGATACAGAGCACATACATAAGCACACAGAAGACTGCATCAAACGAAAATGCTTATCATAAACAAGCCATGTTACAATAAGTCTCACTCTACTCTACCGGCCACTGGTAGAGCACGGAGGGGAGGAGGCGGAACGGTCAGAGGAGGGGGGAGGGATGGAGGAAGGGGAGGTGCCCGAACGGTCAGGGGAGGAAGGGGAGGAAGAGATGTGTTCTACCCTAGGGCCGATGTCTGGGAGGATGTTATTGAGGCCTTGTCGCCGTACTGCCGGGAGGCTTTCTGTAAAGCCATCTTCCAGCCCATGTAAAAATCGTCCCAGTAGTCGGCGCTGAAGGTGGACTGTCGCAACGGGGGAGCCGGGGGCGACGGTGGCACCAGTGAGGCAGGTGCCTTGCCATCCCTCTGGGGAGCACGGTTTGATGAAGACATTTGGAAATAAAGATGAAGAAGACGAACAAGAAAGATAGGAAGAACAAGAGCGTTAGAATCTTGTGAAGGATAAGTATGGGGCCCTGTGTTCATTTTATAGTTGTGAAGAACGGTTCACGGGTCTTCGAAAGGAGCTGTGTAAGTGATGTCAATGGTTGCTGTATCAGTTCTTGGCACGTTATGTAAGAGTAACTTCCCATCGATTACAGCTCACGGGCCTTGGAAAGGATCGAAGCGTCAGCGTCGTTTGGGGAACACGCGATGGAAAAAAGGAGGGAAGGGTAAGACGGGAATGGGAAAAAGAGACGGAAGCGAAGGAGACAGAAACCGTGCGTGGAGGGTCGTAAATGGTGACGTGCAAAAAACAGGGACTGTAAATTAAACCTTGAGAAAAGGAGGGACTTTACGTCTACCGGTATTCTGACAGGGACCAGGAAAAAAATAGAAGGCTCTGACAGGGACCCCCAATTAATTTTCCCTTTTAAGAAACATATATTTCCGAAACAAAGTTTCTAAAAATTTCGAGAAAGATTTATTACATTTTTTATTACATTTCTAATGCATTTTTGACCTCTTCATTAGGTAGGTACAATGTGTCAATAACACATTGGCTAAAGAGAAAGGCCTAAAATGCACTAAAATTCTAATAAAAAGTGTAACAAAATTTTCTCAAAATTTTCATCTCATCAAACATACCCCTATTTAATACATCACAAATATCTTTCCCATCAGTTTAATCTAACTATAGTTACTTAAAAGGTCGAAAAGTCTAATATACCCTCAATTTTAAGAAATGTTTATTGCATTGAATTTTGCCACATTTAAATACATTTTGAAAAGCTCATTGAAAAATACTTAGGGTTGTGATATTTGACTTAATTGAGAGTTTTTAAAAAAATGATGATAGGGGAGATATTAAAAACTCTCAAATCAAGTGTCACAATTTTACAGAGTGTGATCAATTTAATACATAACTGTATTTTTTAAGCTCATTAATCTACCTCACGCGATTTATTGTGCCACTTTTTTGTTATTTTAGAGTCTAATTTTTTATTTTGACGCTCAATTCAGCACTAAAAGATAAATTTATATGCTAAATTTGAAATTTAGATGTCAAAATAAAATGTTTAACTCCATATAAAAAGTTAGGCTTTAAGATTAAAAAAAAGGGCACAATTGGCGCAATAAACCGTGTGAGAGGTGGATTAATAAACTTCTCAAAGTACTATCGATGCAGTTTGGCCAAATTGGACCGAGCCATGGCACTGTCGGGTCACCCCAATGGGGTGACCCGGGCGTGTCGCAGCGACACGCCGCAGTATGTTCGGCACGACTAATGGATGGTAGTGATTTCTACCAGACTGCCAGTATACGACTGTGTTGTGCAAGTTTTTTTTTTTTTTTTTTAACTTCTCCTCTCATATTCAATGTATCTAAGGGGTCTAAATAGTGTCTAATTGAGATGAATTTTCAAACATAAACTAATTAATAGATGATACAAATTATAGTAATTTTAATTAAAAATTTTAATTAATTTTTTGTCAAGTAAATATTTTCTCAAAAATCATTAGGCTGACTTAATATCAAAATCTAAGGGATCTAAATGGTGTCTAATTGAGAAGAAATTTCAAACATAAGCTAATTAAAAGATGATACAAATTATAGTAATTTTAGTTTAAAAATTTTAATTAATTTTTGTCAAGTAAAAATTGTCTCAAAAATCATTATGTCAACTTAATCTCAACATCTATGCATCAATAATTTCTGATATTTATATTTCTAAAATCAATATATTTTTTTGATGATTATGATTACTTTAGATTTGACTTTATTTTCGGAATCGAATGTCGTCCCGTCTAAGTGCGCACAATCAAATATAGTACCCATGGTTCGTCGTACCGCGGCAAACTGCCGTAGTAAGTGCAAATCGTACCGTGCTTGGCCTCGCGAGAGCCCAGGCACGGTCGAGTCACCCCAATGGGGTGACCCAAGCGTGCTGCGGCACGCTGTTGACCAGTACGGTCCGGTCCGCTAAATCTATTTTTTTTTTCATTTCTCTCTCACATCCGGTGTATTTAAAGGGTCTAAATGTTGTCTAATTGATATGAAATTTTAAACATAAATTAATTAAGAGATGATATAAATTATAATAATTTTATTTTAATTATTTTTTCGTGAAGTAAAAATTGTCCAAAAAATCATTAGGTCGACTTAATATCAACATCTATACATCAATAACTTTTGATATTTATATTTTTAAAATCAGTACAAATTTCTAGTAATTATGATAACTTCATATTTGACTTTATTTTCGGAAGCAAATGTCGTCTCGTTGAAGTGTACAGAGGATTCGTCGTACGTACTGCGACAAATCATGTGTACACTTAAGGGGTCTAAATGGTGTCTAATTGAGATAAAATTTCAAACATAAGTTAATTAAGAGATGATACAAATTATAATAATTATATTTTAAAATTTTAAATTAATTTTTTTCAAGTAAAAATTGTCTAAAAATTATGAAGTTGACTTAATCTCAACATCTATGTATCAATAATTTCTAATATTTTATATTTTAAAATCAATACAATTTTCTAGTAATTATGATTACTTTAAGTTTTACTTTATTTTTGGAACTGAATGTCGTCCCGTTGAAATACACACAATCAAAGATAGCACTAGAATTATATTAATAATATAAAAATATTTTAAAATTAAAGATAATTATATTTTATATAAGTGATCATGTCTTACATATAATTTACTATCTCTTTTAATTTCTTAGTGTTATATTAATATTTTATGATAAATTTTAAGACGTTATAGTTTTATTTCTGTTTTCAGATTCTTGATCTTGAACTAATGAAATACATTGATCATATTATGAACAATTTTCATGAAGAGTCCAAAGACTGGATCACCATCGTTCAGGCTGTAGAGAGGCCGCACTCACTGCTAGTTTGGATCGCGATATGAGAGAGAATATCAAGAATAATCCATTGTATCTTTAAGCATAGAACTTCATTGATGTGATTCTAGTTGGAGCTTGTAGAGGAAGTCGTGGGGAACAACTTTCATGAAGAAGTCTCGAAAGATATGCCCTCGTTTGAGATGTGGAAGACATGATAATCATGTATATATCGTTCATGATATGAGAGAGAATGTGAATAATAATCTGTTATAATTTTGGGGACAGACCACCAATTGAGGTGATTCTACTTCTAGGACGAAGTTGAATAATAGTAGAACAACTTTGATGAAGACCTCATGAGCACATCAACCCATTTTCAGGTTGTAGAATGTGTGATATCTCTGATGGTTATGGAGGATATGCGAGAGAAAGGGGAGAGAGAATGAGTGCAACATTGAGAATGACTTCTCTTCTAGTTTTGGGGTGATGGGACTTAGTGAGCAGAGCCTCCAGGGGTCTCTTCACGTGGTGGTAGTCTTTTCCTATCCTACGGAATCCTAGGATGTGTTTAAGAGAGAGAGATAGTACAATCAAGGTTCGTCGTACCGTCTGAATCGACCATGCCGCATTTTCCGTGGTACGGTACCGTACCACTGAGATAAGGTGGGAAAATGACTTGTTTGATTTTATTTTTATTTTTAATTTGTGACTTGATGAATATTTAAAATGAACAAATTTCAAAAAAAGACTCTGCATTCAAACTGAAGATTGACTCTCCATCTCTTATCATGCAAAGACTCTCTCTCTAATTCGATATTGTACTCATGGTTTGCTGCACCGTCGCGGTACGGTCAGGTCGCCCAACCGGGCGACCCGGAGCGTGCCGCCGCGGCACGCGGCTCTGTCTGGTCTGGTCCGAGGCGGTACTGCGTGGTCCACCGGACCGGGCCGATTTTTTTTTTTTTTTACATTCTCTCTCACACCCGGTGTATTTAAGGGGTCTAAATAGTGTCTAATTGAGATGAAATTTTAAACATAAGTTAATTAAGAGATGACAAAAGTTATAGTAAAATTGGTTTAATTTTTTAAATCAATTTTTCATCAAGTAAAAATTGTCCAAAAAATCATTAGATCGACTTAATCTCAACATCTAAAGGATCTAAATGATGTCTAATTGAGATGAAATTTCAAACATAAGCTGATTAATAGATGATACAAATTATAATAATTTTAGTTTAATTTTTAAATTAATTTTTGTTAAGTAAAAATTGTCTCAAAATTTATTAAGTCGATTTAATCTCAACATCTATGCATCAATAACTCATGATATTTATATTTTATAATCATTACATTTTTATAGTAATTATGATGACTTCAGATTTGACTTCATTTTCGGAACAAAATGTCGTCCCGTTAAAATGTACAGAGGGTTCGCGGTATCGCGACAAACCCTGTATGCACTAAATGGGTCTAAATAGTGTCTAGTTGAGATGAAATATTACATAAGCTAATTAAGAGATGATTCAAATTATAGTAATTTTAGTTTAATTTTTAAATTAATTTTCATCAAGTAAAAAATATCTTAAAAATCATTAGGTCAACTTAATCTCAACATCTATGCATCAATAATTATTGACATTTTATATTTTTAGAATCAGTATATTTTTCTAGTAATTATGATGACTTAGTATTTGACTTTATTTTTAGAACCAAATGTCGACCTGTTGAAGTGCACAGAGGATTTGCCATACCGTAGCAAACCTTGTGTGCACTTAATGAGTCTAAATGATGTCTAATTGAGATGAAATTTTAAACATAAACTAATTAAGGGATGATACAAATTATAATAATTATAATTTCAAATTTCAAATTAATTTTTTGTCAAGTAAATATTGTCCCAAATTTTATTGGATTGCCTTAATCTCTACATTTAAGGATCTAAATAGTGTATAATTGACATAAAATTTCAAACATAAGCTAATTAAAAGATGATACAAATTATAGTAATTTTAGTTTACTTTTTTAGATTTTTTTTGTCAAGTAAAAATTGTCCCGAAAATTATTAGGTCCACTTAATCTCAACATCTATGCATCAATAACTCATGTTATCTATATTTGTCTAGTAATTATGATGACTTCAGATTTAACTTTATTTTTAGAACCAAATGTCGTCCCGTTGAAGTGCACAGAGGGTTCGCCGTACCGCGGCAAACCCTGTGTGTACTTAATGGATCTAAATGGTGTCTAATTGAGATAAAATGTTAAACATAAACTAATTAAGAGATGATATAAATTATAATAATTATAGTTTAACTTTTTAAATTAATTTTTTATTAAGTAAAAATTGTCTAAAAAATTAGTAGGTCGACTTAATCTCAACATCTATGCATCAATAATTCTTGATATTTTATATTTTAAAATGAGTATATATTTTTATAGAAGTTATATCCCCTATTACGAGAGTTTTGTGGACATATATGCTCAGCATGATGAAGAAGATTAGGTAAGAACTTGTTAAATGTTCTTAGTTACATGTTAAGGAAGATGATATTAATTTGTAAATTTTCATGCATATGGCCAAGGGAATAGTTAGAAAAGAAGGCTGAACATTTCAAAGAAAAATGATGAATGTGAGGACGACGATATGAGTATTGTATTTGGCTTGTAAGAGTTAATGATTATATCCTTAATATTAAATGAACACTAAATGATTGTGTCATGATTTTGGTATGATTGTATGTATGTTAGATGAATATTAAATGGTTGTGGTGGGTTGACTTAAATGACTAAATAAAATTATTTATATATTTTCAACTTCTTTATGTGATGTTCTTATATTTTACTCATTTTTTTTGAAGTTTACTCATTTTAAATATTAACCAAGTCGTAAAATGAAAAAAATAAATCAAACAAGTTATTTTTCCACCGCACCTTAGCGGTACGGTACAGTACAATACGTACATTCCCACGGAGAATGCGACACGATAGATCCGGACGGTACATTGAACTTTGATGCCGATAGAAAAGTTAGCAGCAAAACATCATATCACCAATTGATTTAACATAATTGATTCATTAATTAATGAGTCAATTTATATAACTTATATGGGAGTCAATTCCCTTAACATATGAGACTTAATTTTTTTGGCTGTTAATGCTATGTCTAAGAGTTTAGGCTCAACTTAAACTTTAAGTCTATTTTTCTTGTTAACTTTCTAATTATTCTCTAATTGTTTGTTCTTCATTTATTCCTTTAATTTTTTATTATTTGTATATTGTTATTTAATTCGAGTTATTGCCCCATAATATTATAATTTATTCTATTTTCCTCTTAAACTATTTTATTAATTTCTTTAACACATTTACACTTTAAATTATATATTAATCATTTGTTTGATTATTTCATGTAAAATATTTATTTCCCCCTATTTAGTCTTGTAAAAATTTATATTTATTTATAATATAAAAATTTAGATGCTTGCATATATATAGAGAGAGAGTGCACTGGCTTGGGTGTGAGGGGTTTCCCCTCCGATTCCGACGAGCAAGAGAGAGAATATTGAAAAGATTATTTTTTAATTTTTTTACAATTATTGAGAGTTATTTTAGACATTTCATGTAAATACTGTTGACAATTTCCTTTTATTTTGTCACGTGCCTTGATGATAGGATCTCTCGAGATATTTTTATTGCTTAAGAAGAGTTTATAAAATAATACAATTTTAGGATAAATTAAAGAAGATTTTATATACCGTTATCCCATTTTATACAACTTTTTCTTACGAAAACTTATAAAAAAATCAACTTAATTATTATTCTTTCTTCCCAAGCAAAAAAAAAACATGCCGGAGTCCGACTCAGAAGTCAGAATCCGATCCATTACTTTTTTCCCTCTTCCCACCCTGTCAAGGAAAACACACCGTAAACATCCCACAACAGACGTCTAGCCCGCCGCGCTACCAAGACTCCCCTTTCTCCCGCTTCCTCTTCCTCCCCCTCTTCACATATAACAGAAGAGAGAGCGGACACCAGAGGAAGTAGTAGAAGTAGATAGGTAGGTAGAGAGAGAGAGAGGGAGAGCACCAGCAGCAGCAGCGGCGGCGGAGGTAGCGGCGGCCGATATGATCGTACGGGTTCGGAGCCGCGACGGGCTGGAGAGGGTGACGGTGCCCGACCCCGCTGGCGCCGCCACCGTCTCCGACCTCCGGACTCTAATCGAGGCCCAGCTCGGTGTGCCCGTTGCCTCCCAGGCCCTCTCCCTCGACCAGAACCTCCTCCTCGCCAAGTCGCCCGATCAGGCGGCGTCCCTCGCGGCCCATCTCGCCTCCCAGCCTGGCGCCACCCTCGCCTCCCTCGGCATCTCCCACGGCTCCGTCATATTCCTTGCCTACGAGGGGGATCGCTCCGTCCCCCGCCCGCCGGGCGCCGCCGCCGTCACGCCCGCCGGGTCCTTTGGGCGCAAGATGACGATGGACGACCTCATCGCCCGCCAGATACGCATCGTCCGGCAGGAGGAGGCCCACTGCGACGCGCTGTCCTTCGACCGCGGCGCCGCGGATGCATTCCAGCGGTACGTCAACGAGACGCTGGCATTCGCGGTGAAGCGTGGGGGATTCATGTACGGCCGGGTAGTCGGTGAGGAGAAGAAGGTGGAGGTGGAGTTCATCTACGAGCCACCGCAGCAGGGCTCCGAGGAGTACCTGACGCTGCTGCGGGACCCCGACGAGGAGGCGCTGGTGGAGGCGATCGCGGCCGGGTTGGGCATGCGCCGTGTGGGGTTCATCTTCACGCAGGCCGTGGGAGCCAGAGGTGTCAAGGGGGAGTACACAATGTCGGCGCGGGAGGTGCTTCTGGCGGCGGAGCTGCAGGCAGAGGGCGGGATAGAGGAGTGGGTCACGGCGGTGGTCAAACTGGAGGTGAATGAGGAAGACGGTGGAGCAGACGTCCACTTCGAGGCGTTCCAGATGAGCGACTTGTGTGTGAAGCTGTTCAAGGAGGGGTTGTTCGTGACAGAGCTTGAGGATGAGGCAGATCCGAAGGTGTCAAAGATGAAGAAGGATGTGGTTGTGGGGGGCAAGGACACAAGAGAGGTCGACAATGATTTCTTTCTGGTTCTCGTCAAAATCTCAGATCACCAGGTCAGGATCCGGTGAACTCTACTTTTCTTTCTGATTCGAGTTACAGACTTTTAGAAATATTAAGTTTTATAGGTCAGATCATGCCCTTCTTTACTGATTTGTTCAAACGTCACGAACTCCCAGTTTTTCTTTACTCTTTTAAATGGTTACTCCAATGCATCATATTACATAGTTTAGAATATATGAAAATTTAATTTGCATAAATATCTTATTTCTTTTGCTGCTAAGGATCGAGCTTACGAAATGTAGCATGACCATCTTACCGATAATTTTCCTATAATGTTACACTTATGTGCATGGGGGGTCCTCGGCTGCAATGCATTTGGAAATTTCGTTTATATGTTGTATGAGGTTTTTCTCTGTGACGTTTATCTTTAGCTTCTGCTCTTTTCATCTATGGAGTAATCTGGCTGTAATAATCTACGTCTTGTGGTTGGAATTTGTTTCTCTCTCTTCAATGTTTTTTGTTGAAAGTTGGAGTACCATTTTAATGCAGCACTTGTGTACAAATAAACCATCAGTTATCCTGCGAAAGTGATATAAAGATGCCAGATTGACAACAGTCAATCCTTAATCAGAGCAGCCTTCTGAGCACCCCTTTTATTGGATATTGAACAGCCTGAGTATATACTACCTAGCTTAGCAGATTCCAGGCTTTCCAAATGTGATGTTATGCCTGTCAATCTGTCTGTTCCAATTTTGATGGCTGAAGCCCTCAAATCTTCATTTAATATTCTTTAAATTTGTGATGACTCTTGTTAGCACACTAGATTTTTGTTTCAAAACTCCCTACCCATTGCAAAAGGTCCTAAATTTAAAAAAAGGAGTTTTCATGATGCTGGTATCCTGAAGGAAGGGAAAATAATGTGATTCTGAAGCTCACTTTTGGATGATACTTCACTCAGAAGTAAGGAAAAAGAATCTTAGTTGAACCATTTTTTGAAAAGTGGATGGTACCACCAAATGTATTAAGAAGGAAAGAATGTACAGTTGTATGACTCCCAAAAAGCCCTTTACAACAGATAACCCACATGTATCTCATGAAAATCCCCTAACTCCTCAAGAGACCAAAAAAGGGAGGAGTTAGTTCCATTACAAAGATGCTCTATCAAAAAGGAAAATAGTCTATCCTTTGTTCTGGCTACTTTCCTGAACAATCTGTTGTTTCTTTCAGTCCATATGGCCCATAGAGTACCATGCAAAATTAGCCACCAAAATGTTTTATCTTCCTTGGTAGACCATGATCTCTTCCAGACCTTGGAAGAGTTGTTGCACATTCTTACTGAGGGGCAAGCTCATATGCAAGTGCTGTCCAACTCTCTCTCAAATCCCCCTAGTAAAGGGGCATCCGAGAAAGAGGTGGTCCATGTCTTCCTAGTCAACCCCACATAGCGAATAAGTTGAAGAAATGTTGTTTAGAAACCTTTGCAGCTTATTGCAGGTGGGCAACCTGCCATGAGTAACCCTCCACATAAGTATTCTGATTTTAAATGGGATTCTAGCAGACCAAACAGCTTTAACATCAGAAAACTGGGTCCCCCCGTCAGAAATAATCTCATATGCAGACTTGATTGAGAAGCGGTCATTCCTGTTCCATCTCCAACATCATGAGTCCTTCCTGTCATGTATTAGCCCGTGATTATGAATAATGGAAAAAAAACTGCTTTAACTGGTCCATCTCAACACTGCTCATGTTTCTTCTGAAAGTTGGGGCCCAGGTCCCACCAGAAAGTTGAGAGTCAAAAAATTGCTCCATCAAAGGGTGTGGGGCAGCGGATGAGGCTGCCAAAGAAGGAAAATACTCCTCTAGCGAAAAGTCACCACACCACTTACCCTGCCAGAAGAAAGTGGACAGACCATTACCCAACACTACTCTCACACTGATGTGGATGAAATCAGCCGCCTTTAAGATTCCCTTAAGGGTGAGACAATATACCACCTATGAGGAGTGATACCTCAGACTCTGACTGCATGATAATAGTTTTGGGTATAATTGTCCACCACAAGCCACCATCCTCCACTCCTAATTTCCATAGCCACTTGCATAAGAGGGCAAGATTGAAGCTTCTAAGATCTTTGATACCCAAACCCCCAACCTCCTTAGGTTGACATATTCTGCTCTATGCTACATCGCGCCAAGCCGAAAGAATCTAGTTTGAATGGACTCTAATTTCTTCGCTACCACTTTAAATAATCTGAAAATAGACATGAAATAAATGGGCAGGCTATTGATGCCTGATTTGCAAAGCATCAACCTTCCTCCATATGATAGTAGTCTTGCTTTCCATCCCGCTAGTCTGTTCTCAAATCTATTGACCACTCCTCACCAATCTCTGGTCCTCAGTGTCCCCGGGGACAGAGGAAGACCAAGATAAGGGAAAGGGTATCACCTAACTTGACAGCCAAAAAGGGTAGCAGCCCTCTTGATTTCTTCGCCCATATTAATACCTGCCATCAGACTTTTGTTATAGTTAACCTTTAGCCCTGTAACATCCTGCAGTACCTCCAGCATCAATTTAGTGTCAATTATCTGTTGATCTTCATTAGACACGAAAATAATGGTATTGTCCGCATACTGAAGGTGAGAAATAGGAATTCCTGATGGAGAGGACTGAAAGCCCGACAAAATTTGCTCCTCTTGTGCTCTACTCCACATGTTACTCATGATCTGAGCAACCAAAACAAATAGAAGAGGGGATAGAGGGTCCCCTTGCCTGATACCTCTGCCAACTGGGAAAAAGGGTGATGGTTGGCCATTGATAAGGACTGCAAAAGAGGCAAAGGAAATGCATTGTGACACCCAAACAATTCATGTAGGATGGAATCCCATCTTTCTGAGAACCTGCAAAAGGCAACACCAATTCACCCTATCATAGGTTTTCTCGAAATCCAACTTGAGAACAATACCTTTTTTTCTCTGTCGCTTCCAGTGGAACAAACATTCATGAGCCACCAAAAAAATTCTCTTGGATATGTCTCCCTCTGATGAATGCCCCTTAATGTGGGCTGATCAAGTCATGCAATAGACCCTCCAATCTTAAAACCAAGACCTTAGACATGATTTTATAAGTACCATTTAACAAACTAATAGGTCTGAAATCCACCAGCTGAGAAGCCCCTACCTTGTTGGGAATAAGGACAAGGAAAGTCTTGTTGATTTCCTTCAAGTGAGCCTTACCTTCCTCAAAATCCTTGATGGCTGCACACACATCATCCTTGACAATGTCCCAACAGTGCTAGAGAAAAACAAAGGGTAACCATCCAGACCAGGAGTCTTATCACCAGCCAAAGAGAAAACTGCTTGTCTTATCTCATCCTTCTGGAAAGGGGTAATGAGACTCTCACTCTGAACATGAGAAAGGCACGGCTGCAACCCATCCTTCACCCTTGGCCTGCAAAGATTCTCTTCCGTGAATAGAGAAGAATAAAATTTCCTTGCATACCTCCTGATATCTTCCTCCCTTTCAAAGGATGTAACTCCATTAAAAAGGCTAGCAATCAGATTTTTCCTTTTCCTTCCAGAAGCAATAGGGTGAAAAAAATTTAGTATTATTATCCCCTTCTTTGACCCATTTTCCCCTTGACCTTTGTTTCCAATAAATCTCTTCCTTGAGTAGGCTTTCATCAGATTGAATTCTAAGTGTCTCTCTCTTCACTCTGTCATGTTCGTCCAGCAAATGGGCCTCCTCTAGCTGATCAATAGCCTGAATTTGCAGCAAAATAGATTCAATTTCTTCACCACGAAGAATTTTTCTTGTGGCCCCCCAAGTCTTCAGCACCCTGGTAAGTTGATTCAGTTTAGCCAGAAGAGTACACATGTCATTCCCCGAGGAATTAACACTACCCCAAGCACTTCTAATCATTTCAGAAAAAATATTCTCTCTGATCCAATGCTTCTCAAATCTAAAGATGGACTGGCTCATCCATCTCCTACTAGTTTTCAGCAAAATGGGCTTGTGATCCGAAACTGGCCTAGACAAGCATGACACAGCAGCATGAGGGAAATGTCCCTCCCAATTTGCGGAAACCAGAAATCTGTCGAGTCTGGAGCAGGCGGGATCGACTCTCAGGTTGGATCAGGTGAATTGGGCATTCACCATGCCCAAGTCTATGAGAGTAGCCTCAATGAAGTCACCGAAATCCTCAGTTTCAACATGATGGTAGACATTCCCATTCCTTTCTGCAAAGCTAGCTACCGCGTTGAAATCTCCTGTGACACACCAAGCTTTACCTACCAAATTATGATTGTGCAATAGCTTCTGTCACAGTTCTTGCTTGCCTTCTCTGGATTGCTGACTATACACACCAGTGAAATCTCAAGAGAAACCTTCTCTGACAGATCTGAAGTGAATAATAATGCTCCATCTATCCGTAATTCTGTCGACCTCAACCTCCTTTACTTCGAAACTATTCCAAAGGATAACAATACCTTCTGTCTTGCCTGTTGCCAGGGAAGCAGCCCCCTTGTCCATTCTGCCAGCCCCGAACTCCTTGATCAACTCATCCACCCCCCACTCACTTTTAGTCTATTGGAGACAAAGGATGTCCACCTTACCCCTTCTAACCAAGTCCTTCACCATTCTCCTCTTCTCACTCCCCCCTCTGCCCCTTAGGTTCCAAGAGATTATCCTCATAAAGATGAAGTGGACTGCCCTTCCTCCCTCACCTCCACCTGATTCTCTCCCTTCCATGACACCCCCCTACTTCACACCTCCTCACTGGCCCTCGCTTCATATTGGACTTCACCTTCTTTGCTTCCCTTACCAATGCCACAAGCCACTTTTTTTGTATTTGATTTAGCGAACCCCTAAAGCCGTTCTCCACGCCCTCATACGAAACACCTAGTTTAGTCGCCAAATCCCTAAAGTGATCTTCTCCACTATCCCCATTAGCTCCTTTTCACTCTCCTTCCCTAGAACTCCCCCACAGACATCTTCATTATCTGTGAGCTCATCACCTGAGAAAGTTGGCTGGGTCTCAGCTTGTAGTTCTTCAAAATTGGAAGAGCTTATCGGTCGTATAGACTGGTCCCTATCCCCCAAGGAATCCGTCCACCTTGACTGCTGCCTCCAGAGTACCATGGCCTGCGAATCCTTGGAGAGGAGGTCCTGCTTCTCTGCACAGGGAATTTCCCCTTCCTCCGCTATAGACGACCACTTCTGAGGATACTCCTGCAAGCAGGGAGCTTCAGTATCACCACCGCACTGTTGCTCCGGTACATTATCGTCGGGTCTTTCGGAATCCCAAGTCCCTAATGGGCTGGAAGGCCCCTTGTGAAGAGCAGGGACCTGGTTGAGGGGTTCCTTCCCCTTACCGCCGCCGTTGGAGGGTGACCGGCGGTGAGAACCTCGTTGGGGAGGTCCGGATAGGCTTCCAGAGCCGGCACTGGACCTAAGTCTCCTACCGTAGGAGTCGGGCGGGGAAGACAACCGTAGTTGGGCCCCTCGGACCCGATACGATGCACCGTATCGGATTCTGGCAACTTAAGTCTCGAATCGATATCGGCTTGCGAACCATTCTTCAAGATGTCCGGTTCCATCATATCAATTCGCCCATATGAGAGGGATGTCGGACCCACACAATCCGCCGACCGTATTGCATAGACCGGCCTAGACGAGATCTGGGGATTTGAAATTCGAATCCCCACCCTGTACTGATCATCTTCCACCTCTGTCTCTTGCGTCGGTTGCCCTAGCCGGCTCCCCTGCGACGCATCTTGTGGATGACAAAAATCTCCCCTCTTAGAACAGTTGTAACTACAGTCGGGAGCACCATCGACGAAGTTTCCACTTTGACCATGATCGACATCCTTGATCCCAGCGGGAAGAATGTTGGCTTTCCGATCATGTTTCCTTCGATGGAGTTCAGAAGGAAACTAAGCCCCTCCTCTTCGCAGATGATGATGGGCACTTCCTCCAAGATCACCTGAACCTTCTGTAGCGATGGGCTTGAGAAGGCACGGGTCCCTCTCAGCCACCTGCTAACTCTAAGCAGGGCTTCACCTACTACAATGACTCTCGTCATTGCCACCTCTTCAACCTTTCGCTCCTCCTGGCCCACCAATAAGAAGCTTGATTGGGTGACACGGAAGGCTTCCCAGCTGCCTCCAAGTCGCAGACTTACTCTGTTCTTCAAACTCTCCGCCTCCACTACACCTTGAATCACGGTGATGCACAAACTTTGCCAGAGACGCTCTTCCTTCCTGGCCACAAACTCTGCCGGTAGGGCTCCTGTGTCGACTCATCTTTTGCTTCCAGCGAATGGCCTCTTCTCCTTCCCTTGACCTCTCACTGCATGAGCAAAGCTCCTACCCCATGTCCCCTTAACTGTCTGCTGGCCGTGAACTTGGCAGTCGCGACGAAGGTGGCCCCTCTTTCCGCACCTAAAACATGTGAGAGGGGGCCTGGAGGTCGACAATGGGGACCTATGTGGTGCACCAGCCCTCAAAGGAACCCTGATAGGTCCGGAGGGCCAGGCCATCCAGAGGGGAAACAAACAACACTCTCAGGAGGTGGACGTCGGAGGGTGGAGCCCTCTCCTGCGGGGATGAGCCAGGCCCCACCGCCTCCTGGCAATGAGGGGCTCCCGGCCGCGCCGCAACACACATACCCGGATTCACAAAGCTTCTCTCTCTAGAAAGGTCTAGAGAGAGTTTTCAGATGACTCTATCCATCTTAGTTGAACCATTAGCCCTGCAATATGCAAATTCTATCGTTCACAGGATTTGGCTATGAACAAATAATAATTCCTTCTTTTCAAACACTCTCACATCTGAACCCTACATCCTGGTCCACCCCCATCACCACCACAAAGAAAGATCCTTCTCAATGCTTAGCCCAAAAATTTGTGAGACACTATGGTTTAAAGGAGACATCTATTTGCATTAGAGAGCCATGTTTGATACTTGGACACAATATGGCACTCAGACATGCATAACCAACATCCATTCTAGCCCTAGGGTTCTGAAATGACACTTTGGAAATCATTGAATGTCAAGTTTAGACAAGTTTTAACGGGCTGTATTCTTCATATGTCTCTATTTTGTTTCCAACTATGTAACCAGAGATGAGAGTTGGCCGAGGTGATAAATGGGTCGCCTCAGCCTCAAATGCCTAGGCCATGGCCCTAGGCAATTGAGGTGATATATTCTTAGACAATATGTAGTTCAGAATATGAACATATATATAAATATCACCTAAATAGATGCATAAAACAAATATATTTCATTAAACTATTCATCCCTATGTGCCAAATTATTGCATAACTTGTTAAATCCATTATTCCTATTATTCTATATGCAAAATTTAACAAACTAAACTTCAAGTAAACAATACTCGTATATATAAATACACTAAATGATAATAGAAAGTGAACATTACTAGCTTAAATGGGCCTCTTTGTGGGCCAATTTGTCATCAGGACAGGGACAAAGAAGTGGCGACTGAGGCCTGGGATTGCAGAGGCAAAATGGGCCCGAGCAAGGTGACCTGGGGCTCCTTGCCTCACCTCATGGTGTAGGCAACTGCCTCAGTTGCCTTTGATAACATAGGTTTCCAAGACTCTTATGTATCTATCATGCACGCCTGTGTTGACTTTGGGCTCCCATGTCCATGTCCCACCAGTCATAGTTATGAGTCTAAGCCGTCTGCCTGGCACTAGAATACTAGATTACTTTTTCCTTTTTGCTCTCTTTATCTTTGAGTGGTGAGGACTTTGACCATTGTACACACTGCTAGTCAACTGATTAATCTGACCTTGAATCAAGTGTTGTTAATAGGGCGTGTATATTGTACTCAAGTTAAGACAGGTAAGATCAGCTTGGGATGAATGCTATGCTAACCTGAGGTTCCAATTAGGTCAACTCCCACGTTGATTTGAGAGTCTGGTACATGACCAATCTCTACTTGAAACCAAGATTTTGCAATTTCCCAAATTTATGGCGTTTACAACTCTGCTTGTCATCTCCTTTTGTTATTTCAAGGACTCTGTCATGAACACAGAGCAAGGCACGTGGAAGAAGTAAGAAGTAAGGCTTATTGATGTATATGCATGTACATGTTAGTGCACGCGTGCACGCATACACATGCAACGAACCCACCACAGTGGCTAGTTGGGCTCTTGGGCCCCCCAAACCATCTTCTTAGGATGAAGCAGCATTTGTTTCCATCCTAGTGATAAAGACATAACTCCCTTGGCTACTGGAGCAAAATTGGATACTCACTCTTACATTATTGACATTCCTCCCTTCCAGGAAATAGCCCTGAAGTTGATAATTCCCTGCCCATCCAATCTCCACCCTCCAGAAAAGGGAAAAAGTGTAGGTTAATGATTCTTCCCTTAAAGTCCTTAATCTAACTCATAAAATGCTTTGATGGTCTAAAAGTTCCAGTTCCAAGGTTCAGTTGTGATTCTACCTTGCCTGGGAAAATGGAGGTTGTGTGACTGATCCAGCCCAGGGCTGAAATGATGAGAGGTGGGTGATGGATAGCAGCCCATCCTTGGATCTACATGGCCTCAGTTGCTTATCCTCAGCAGGAAAAAGGAAAATTGTATTCTAGTGAATATTTGTTTTTTTTTTGGAGGTCCCTGCCATTGTGGCAGGGCACAGTTCATAGAAATGGGAAAGACCAGCCCCACCCCATTTCATGCAAACCCCCAAATCCACTCTTTATTGCTATCAACTTAGCTATGCTTAGCTGGCATTTTATATATAATTGAATTGAAGCCAGCTCCACCTCCTTGCAGAAAATGTAAAACATATATTCCCTCAAAGAAACATTGCTTAGTCAACTCTTCACTGGCTTTGATTTATGTTTTTTATTCAATTCTCTGTAAGTTTTTGTAAGTTCTAAACATATTTTACACTTTTTGCAAGGAGGAGGGATGATCCAGTAGAAAATATTATGTTTTCTTAAATAGCTACTTGCAGATATAATCTCACTTGAAGACTTTTGTCCGTTTAATGCCCTTCAACATTAAAGTTTGTAGCTTTATTTAATTCTTAACGATCCAAATAAACATGTTATTCTCTTGACTGTGGCTTAAATAGAGTCCAGATTTATCAATATGGTATTAGAGTTTACCTGCTAGTCAATGCATTTAATGTTGAATGTGCATGCTTAGGTGTTGCTACATCAGAAATCTTGAAACTTTTGGGTTGATTCTCATGGTTGGTTTTTGATGGGAACACGTAATATGAAAGCCTTGAAGTAGGAACATCATTGGCCATGTTTATCTACTTCTCAGATACTTGCAATTTAACAACAAGATGTTCAGGTGCCTATTTCAGCATATAGTCAGGTACCTATGACCTATAGATACAAAAATTCACCATAACAACGATTCTCTTGTCTAGTTATTTGGTGATTCATAAGTCCTGCAATTTCCTTGTCTTCATGTGAATGTTACCATTTTTATTAATGAAAGAGGAAGAAAAATGCAAATCCCTACAATTTTCTTTGATATTCTTGTAAGGTTCTTTTCTTGTTTCTGTTGACGTGTTTTATTGTTTAGACGTTCATCTGGTTATACTGTTTAATATCAATGGAAAAGAGTCTCCCAAGAGTCTTATATTTACTGTGTAACCGGCATGTATGTACACCAAGAGATTGTGCATTTTCAACAGTTTTCGAATGCTTACCCCTTAATCCTCACGAAATGCACATCTTCTTTCTCCTAGGTTATCCTATTATATGGTGGTCTGTCCACATAAATCAAATATAAATGTGCTGTTGCTCTCTCTTAACTTTTCTTCCACTGATGCTCTTCATTTTAGTTGGGCACTCATCCCTTGTTCCTTCTACTAGTTAGGTCTAGTGTTTTATGCACGAGTCTTTCCATTTTTGTGTCTAGGAGTAGAAGGCCCCCCCCCCCCCCCCCCCCCCCCCACCCAAAAAAAAAAAAAAGAAGAAGAAGAAAAGAAAGAAAGAAAAGGAAAACCATAATGAAGGAGACAGAAAGGGACACACTTGGCAAAATATGAGAAAATGTAAATGGACAATGGGAGGACTCTGGGCAAGGGATTATGTCAATGCAACAGATGGTATTGTAACTTGTTGTATGAGAGCAATTCCCACCCCTCATAAGAGAAAGGGGAAAAGCTACTCAGGATAGCACCATCGCCAGCTTGGTGTCATTATAAAGGATGAGTTTCTAAAAGATAAATAGCACAGCGGCATATATAAATGATGCTGAAATAATGGTAAACCTTGCCAAAATAATCCTTGTTCACTTTTAACATTAAATGTTTGACCAGGATCATGCTAGCAGAAGAGAAACCCCCGACAGCATTTACCATGCTTCTTCAAGGTTTGGAAAAGGATTCTGGACATGTTTTTTGAAGATGGGTGGTACCACTGATATATATTAAAGGAAATAGAGAATGTACATGTATAGGTGGTTGAACACCCAAAAAGAGAAAACCCCCGAAACACCTATACATGGAAAAGGACTCTGGACATATTTGTTTGGCCACTTTGAAAGACTTGTAGTCTCCAAACTGTTTTGAGAATTATCTAGGGAAGACTACCTTTCATCGTGTAGTAAATTCTTCTGGTCATCTTTCAGTTTCCTGTTTCTTCTTGCTTGATTATTTGGTTGCTTGCTTATGGAATATGTAAGAAAAAGAGTCAGTTTCGACTCTTAAGAGCTAAGAGCTGATGATGCATCTGTGCACCTTCTTGAAACGTACCCTACCAGGGTACACAATTCGGGATTCTTTCATTTTGTTTTCTAGATGCTGTGTTGAACTGACCACGAGTAGCCGCTTATCCCCCAATCAACTCTCCCAAAAATCAATATCAAGTGGAAATTTTATGCTTATGTTTCTCTATTCAGAAATGGTACAGCTTTTGAACACCGACTTTAGTTGTTTGATTGTTCACTACGTTTTCAAAAGCCACCTGAGGCCACTGTAGATGCCCATGTAGTGTTATTTGGATCTTTCTAGGCATGCTTTAGTCTTTAGCTGCCCTGTGCTTGTTTCTATTTATTTAGAAGATTTCATGTGAGCCTTTAAGAGGTTGGACACTTCAGGCTTAAATTCTGCAGAAGTATTGAAATTTCAGATTTCCTTTGATAATTTATGTGAATCTATGGTTCAGATGAGAGGTATATAGATGTCAATTTGAGGGCCTAAGCTTGCCAAGAAAACTAAGCACTTCTGGCATCATCCATAACATTCACCAACACTGCTCTTAACTTCTAGGCCCTTTTCTTCTGAGTTATTTTCTTTGGCAATCTTATGTTAAGCTTATGTCTGATTTAACGAGTCAATGCATTCCATAGACTGTAAAATTATTTCTTTGTGGAGCTTACTCTTATGTAACAGTCCTACCTAAGTTCAACCTAATTGAGATGATTGATATTTCATCAAATGCTTAACAAGAATCCTGAAGGGTAGTTTTGTTTTCAGTTATGTGATATTGATATTTTTTGCCATCTTTTCCTGAAAAGATGCTCTTTGCCATGCTGCTGACAAATATTAGAAGGCTATATTCTTGTTTGTCTGACAGTTTTCTCGCACTTTACAGAGTGACCAAGCACAGGTGCTAGTGGCCATTCCCATTTTGGGACTTCTTTGCAGCATTTGTGCATTAAATCGGTCTTCTTCCATGTTTTTCACATATTTCTATTCTGTGCATTTAATGTTGTACCTCTAGTTACATTCTTTTGATTTTTTTTTTAATACCATGGTAGTATTTGATAAGAACTTTTGCCATCCTCGGAAACCATTTCTCTTTCAATGTATGATTGTTTTTAACACATGTTCATGCTATGCTTGCCAGGAAACATGTTGCTTGAACTTTTTTATTTGAAAAGTCTTGTTAGCCGGGCATGGCTTTCCTGTGGGAGTTTCATGTAACATAAGTCACGGTTTTAACACTCTGAACGTTTTCTTTGGTTACCAGTCTCCAACCCACCTACAGGCGGGAGACAACTCCTGAACTTGTTCAGAAGCTTTTAATCCTGCTGTTCAATTTAGATTAAATAATGCTTGGTTCTCATCATCATTTATCTACTTGAATTTGATTGTATTTCTATATGTTAAAGAATTGGTGTGCATGCGACGTATGAGTAATTTTATGTCAATACCGTCAAGGAATCTAATCTGATCACGAGTTTCTTGCACTATGGTTCAGGGTTCACTTTCATCTATTTTCCCAGTCGAGAACAGGATCACAACAGTAACGATTAGGCAACTGAAGAATCACTTGGATAGGACAAAGAGCCTTTCATTCGTCAAGCGGATATCTGATTTTCACTTACTGCTCTTACTTGGGAGGCATTTAGATGTAAACTCTGATGTCCCGGCACTAGCTGAGTGTGTACGTAGGCAGACGACAGTTCCTGAAGGGTACCAATTTCTTATAGAATCTTTCGCCAACGCCTCCTGATTATCGGCAAGCCTGCTGCAGCATTTTACGAACTTCCTACTGGTGCGGCCTACAGCGTTTGGTGCCATGGACATCTCCTTTGGTTTATGTTGTACCCAGTTTACTTAGGTATGTAAAAGTGAGTCCCTTTTGAACTTGTAATTTCTTAAATCTTTTGTATGAATAGAGCATGGAGATCATCTAAATTCAAATATGTGGCCTTCCATCATCAGCAACTTGCTGAAGACGCTAAGCTTATGGTCTTCTGAATCACATGGACGTCCATTTTTTTTTAAAGTTCGCTTTCCAGTTTGTGCTTCACTTGTCATGTCATGGACTGGAGGATTACACTTCTTCCGAAAGAAAAAAAAGGGGGTTCTGTTCCTGTACTAATCATTACTTGGAGGTTTGAAGGAGTATATGTTTATAGAGTTGTAATGCCATTACTTTATGAAACAATGTGATTACTTTATGAAACATGTGCGTACTTGGAGGCTCTTATCCTTCGTCCTAGCGGTATAGGTTTATGGAGTTGTGATGTGATATTTCCCACTTTGTGAAACATGGTTATTATACTCAAGCCTAACATCAATTGTTCTTTTTCACATGGTTTGAGGGAAGGGGAATATTCCTTTCAATTGGGTCTCTCCTCTCGTTGTCAACTGAGTCCAAATGTGCAAAGGCCTCCTTTTCTGATTCCGTCGTTTGTAGTTGTGCAAGAGAATAAGAAGAGATCAAACGGGTGGAATTTCTGAAGACGTGCAATGCTTCAACGGTCATCGTCATAAGAACGGAATTGTTAAGAGTGATGTGGAGAAAAGGAAAGTCTCTTCTGCAGGAAAATTAAAGAATGCCAGAGATTGCTCGCACTGGTATGATTCCCATTTTTCTGTTGGGAGGATCTGTAATTGTCTAGACCAAAAAAGAAAAAAAGAAAAGAAAAATCTCTCCTCTCCTTTGGCGCGTTTAATACCTACAGTGAGGAATAATAAGAGATCTTTGTATCAATTCCCATCCTTCCACTTTTCAAGGGGTTCTGTGTATCATGAGATGGTCTCATTTGAAGCATTGCTCTCGAGGGAAACACCCTTTAATTTGATACGTCTCCCTCCTCATGATACAACTTCGAGCCCCGTCCACTGCAAGCGGTAAAGGCACGGTTGTACCCTCTTCTCTGCATGTATGTTCTTTTTTGCTAAGTTGCTATTCCAGCACGCAACTTCGCAGAGTTGGTTTTAATTACGTACTCCCATTTCATGGTTTTATTGAAGAGAACGAATCATAACTAAGAAGTCCATCGCACAAGCTCCGTGTCTCATGGGGAGAATTTAGGGACTGTTTGATATTAAAATAGATTAAGATCAATAAGTTGAAGATAATTTAAAAGTTTTAAAAATATTATCAAAATTTTAAAAATATCTTCAATCTATTTTAATATCAAACAAAAACGCACACTTTTTTTCTCCATGTTCGTAATTGGAAATGCCGGGAAGTGACAAGGACGAAAATAAACGGGAGAAAGAAAAGGAGTGACCGTTTGATGTACAACAATTTTGTATTTTCTCCCTTTTCAATTGTTACCAGGTTTCCTTGGATAAGTCTTGACTTTTAATAATCACTGAGTACGCATGACATTTTGTTAACATATATAGTTTTGCATACTAGCTAGAGACTAGTAATTCCATCAAAAAAGATTAATGTCCGAGCAACCGAGCAAAAATGTCCAACTAGCTAGCTCAGTCTGCTGGATACAAATGGTGCTCTTTCAATCATGTTTGTTCGTCATGGAATGCCAGTTTAACCACCATAAAACTGCCTGGTATATTATAGAATAGAGGAACAATTTAGTAGGATTCGCCGCATCGTCAATTCGGGGTGAATCAAATTTTTTCTGATCTACTCCGATTTAAGAGAATTGAACAGAGTTGCATGAGAATTGATGAGAATCGATCCGATTTGTATGAGAATCGGGTAAATCGAAAATTCCCATGATTCGATCCGATTGATTTAGGACCGATTCACTCCGTTACGGCAAACCCTACTTAGTATATCACGCTTTTTAGCATGTTGAACTTAAATTATTTATTTCAACCGTCTAATATTGTAATTAAATACTTGAAATGGGAGTAACAAATAGAACAAAGAACATAACACTATATATATAATATATAACACATCTCTCTCTAATTAATCCTCACAAATACAAACACGGTTGATCATTTTGGAATCCATTGGCTAGCACTAGTACATTAAACCAATGTAATTCCTACTTGAACGCACGGCCAAACATATTAATCATCGAGACGAACTCACACTACACGAAGGAAAACACTACTAGTAAGTGACCAATAAATCTTCTCTCGCCTACTCAGGTGCTAACCTGCAGCTGAAATAACTCACCAGAGCACCGAGTAAAAACGACGTAACCATGCATGCATATAGCCTTAACGGGCGGATTAATAATAAATTTATGAGAAAGGTTTATTGCACTTGCATATTGACTAGGTACAAATCTATGTGGCATCCTACAATTGGATTGCCACTTCCTCACTCCTCATGTGAGGGGTGGTACATGAGCTATTGCCTAGTCATATTACATTTAAAGTACAATATGCAAGTGCAATAAACCTTTATTAAACTTATAAATCCTGCTCTACGAGTTAACGTACTGCACTTCCTAATCTCCCCGAGCTCCAGGTAAGCACTTCGATCGCCCTCATCTCCACCATAGACTTCTTGAACGCGGCAAAGAAGCGGCCGGAGACGAGTAGTCGGTCCACGACCTTGCTCGACCTGGCGTCGACGAGGAGTTCGGCATCGGTGTTCATGGTTTGGTTTGGTTTGGTTTATAGGAAATTTTTAAGAAACCAATTACCAAATCAAATTCGGACCCAACCAAATCAAATCAAATCGAAGTCCATTGAAACCAAACCGAATTAAATTCGATTTGGTTCGATTTAACTTGAAAATAAATAGGTCTTTAGATTTTCTTAGTCTTAAATAAGATTTTAATCATTTGTTTCTCTGATAAATCACTGTTAAATAATATTTAAAATAAAATATTAAATGTTGATGACTATATTAACCTTCATAATATATATTTTTATGTAAATATATTGAAAAAATTTGATAGATATATGCAAATTCAAACTTATTATTGTAATTTGGTTTAATCAGTTTGATTTGGTTTCTAGAGTTCAGAAACCGAACCAAATCAAATCGAATTTTCTTTTTTCGATTTAATTTGGAATCAAATTAATTTTTTTTCATGTTCAAACCGAACCAAACCAAACCGAATCACTCGGTTTAATTTGATATTTCGATTTGAACCGAATAGTGAACACCCCTAGACGTCGGAGGGGAAGAGGCCCTACCGGAGGGCCATGTACATAGTAGTGGCTGTCGAAGGTGGTGGTGTCGTCGGAGAGACGCTCCTACATTGGGTCGTCGGGACTCGGGAAGGGTGGCATTGAGGGTAAAAAAACTCATTTAGTATGGTCATTAACGAAGCACTTATATAAAATTTAATTTTTCTAATAAAACTCTTACAAATCAATGGAGTCACGTGAATATACTTTAGATCCGTCCATGGTTGAGGGAAGGGTCTGCGTTGCCCTTGCCCGTGAAGTTGCAGCCTGCATCCTGCTGACGAACAGAACAAATTGAAGTGGCCAACTCCGATGGTGTGCCCATGTACGCCCATATGGCATCACAGACCACATTAGGTACTCGTATATGTCAGGCGAGACAGTTCCTCTCGGTAACACAAGCTGATCTAGCTAGTTCTTCTTTTTATATAGGAGAAGAGAAATATTTAATAGACACTAAAAAATATGTACTAAATTCGGCATATTTACTGGGGTGTATCGGCAATTTTAATATATCCCCCAACTATATTTTTTAAAATTTTAAGGGACAAATAACACATACCTACCTGGTAGATGTGCTAACTTAATACATACAAAGATACATACTAAATATTTCTCGATGAAGAAAAGAGTTTTTCTGGCTCGGAGACTCGGAGCAGCAAAGTCATTCTTTAAATGTCCCATCACATGTCGTGAAGATGATAATAAAATTGAATGTTTGTTAGATGAGAAATGCTTTGAAAAATAAAAATATATACCTACACATCTCTTGAAAACGATAGTTAAATTGATTGGTCATTAGATGATCCAAAAATAAAAAAAACAATTGTTCATTAGATGGTTCACCTGAGGCTCACTCAGCTGAACGGTACAGCGATCTGCATTTTATTTTTGAATTTTGAAAATTGTTGATTGATAAATATATCACTTACTAAACTAGGCAGCCCATCAAACAAAACTCTTAGTGAAAATGTTTTTAGGTTCCAGTGGTGTAACAATTGACTCAAAGATATATATATATATATATATATATATAATAGAGATATATAGATATAGATAGATATATAGAGGAGAGAGAGAGAGAGAGAGAGAGAGAGAGAGAGGTCATGATCTTGGAGTTCACGAACACCGATCATTGAGTCCACAAAGCCACACGGGCGGGATTTCCTCGTTAGCAAAAAGAGAGAGAGAGAGGAGAGAGAGAGAGAGAGAGAGAGAGAGAGAGAGAGAGAGAGAGAGAGATGCTGAGGTGCGGCGGTGCTGCACCCCCTTGCTGCTTCCGTTGATAGCGGCAGTGCGCAGCGTGGGGTTTTTTTTTTGGGCAGCTGTTGGATGTGCATCCAGCGGCTGCATATATATATATATATATAATATATATATATATATATATCTATATAGGAGAGGAGAGAGAGAGGAGGAGAGAGAGAGAGAGAGGAGAGAGAGAGAGAGATGTTATGGTGTGGCAGATTTTTTGATTCGGTCCCGCCGTAGCATAACACGGATCGTTAGATTTCAATTCAACGGCAGAGCGCTATAGTACATCTGTGCTCAGTGTTCGAGTGTTCGAAATACTCTTTACCTCGGTGTTCGGTGCTGCTCGCTCGGTACTATAATAAAATTATCTAATTTTACACATGTTAAAAAAATAATATATCCATAAAAATATCTACAACAACAAATATCCATAAAATCCATCAATAATATAAATATCTATAAAATCATCCATAACAATAAATATTCATAGAAATATCCACAATAATATATTAAATAAAAAAAATCAAAAGAGATCTTCTACATCATCCTCTCCGTCCGTCTCATCCTCGTCATATATTAGAGGATTATATATATATAATTTATTTATTTTTATAATTTGAAATATATATATATATATATATATATATATATATCTAAAATTCACTAAATAAATTTGAAGAATTGTTCTTTATCGCTTCGAGCTAGAACCGTAGACTATACTGATCTTGTATATCCAAAGGGGGAGCCTCGATCATACTAACTCAAGAAGGATTAGATGTATACTGCTACCGGCGGGCAAATTAGCTTCTTAATTATGACTACGGAGTCAACGACGAAGAGAATATTGTTGATTGGAGGGAGAACCTTAATCACCGTCTTGTTCTGTATACATCATAATTGTGCATGCATGATAACTTAAGTAAGTTCATACGTACACTTTGTTTGAACACCACGTGCATTAATGGAAACCATACTTGTTAGGATGCATATTCTGTGTAAAGGTAAAAAGTTTCTGCAGCTCTTGACTGTTTATATATATAGAGAATGTTATGGTACGACAGTGCCTTTTGATCATACGGTTCCGCCGTAGTATAACACGGATCGTTGGATTTCAATCCAGGCGGAACGCTACAGCACATCTGTGCTCCGTGTTCGGTGCTCGGAAAATTCATTGCTCGATGCTCGGTACTCGTTATCCGGTGTTCGGTGCTCGGTGAGTTTAAACAGACCGTTAGATTAAAATCCAACGATCTGCACTGATCATGATGATACGGCGGGTCCGTAAACTCACCGAGTACCGAGCACCGAATACCGAGCACCGAGCAATGAACATTCCGAGCACCCGAACACCGAGCACGAATGTACTGTTTCGCTCCACCGTTGGATTAAAATCCAACGATCTGTACTATACTATGGCGGGGCCATATCAAAAGGCCCTGCCGCACCATATCATTTCTCTTTTTCTCTCTCTCTCTCTCTCTCTCTCTCCTCTATATATATATATAATATTAGAATGATGGCATGATTAATTCGATCGCTTTTAGAAGGAAGTCTAGATTTCTTCAAATATCAATTCTATTTGTTATAGAATTATAGATACTTGTATATTCTTTTAAAAAATGATGTATAATTAGGATGATTGTAAGTAACCAACTGATGTCTCTTTCTCTTCAATGGTCACATGAGCAAATTTCATGAGGTGTCCATGTAAAAAAAATCTTAATTACTGTAATGAGATGTTGGATTAAGAGTGACCGACTTCAAGAGAAGTTGACCATGCCAGAAGGATCCAACTTTTATCTTCACACTAGCAACATATCTAATCTTTTCCTTTTTAGGGAAGTTGGCAGACATCTAGATTCGAGAAATAATTTTTTTTTCGCAATAATCTTCTCAAAATTAAGAAGGGTAATCGCAAATTCCACAATTGAAGGTCTAGGCAGTGGCCAGTGTGCGACCTCTCACCACAGAAACCTTCGAACGATTTGATGCATGCGCTGCTAATTAAAGCCTTTCGAAGTCCCATTCAAGTTAAGTGGTTATTCGATTAAATAAAAATGCTACAAGAATAATATAACACATTGGATTTGCATAACACATGAATATAATATTTTACGGTGTTCTGGTTGTCCTGTGGACTCTCTTTCTCCTTGACATGGCCCATGATTGGCCCAATATCGATCACAAATGTAGCTAAGATAAGAAAAACCAGAGAAGAGGAATGGATGCGGTGCAACAAAATCTATGTGGAATGCGCTGCGCGTCCTCACATCTCTCCTCCACACCGGCTATCGCAGGCGCTCGTCTCGGACATAATGATGACGCACACTATGCAACGAACTAGAGAGTTCACCATCCAATTAAAGTCCCACCAAACCCGTTGATACACCAAATTGGGATTGACACCTCGACGATGACGACGACGACGACAGAGTCTTAGATACAAGTGCTTTAAAGAAAAGATTGCTTCCAAACTTGAATTGGATGGATAGTGCCCGCCTCGTACATAGTTGTTAAAGATGAAGGGAAACCAATAGGCCTCAGTGTGTATGGATGGATGATACTATGCTCTCTGTAATGGCTTGGTGCACGGAATAAAAACATAAAAACAAGAACATGCATGGCCTTTCGGTGAACAAGTTTATACTTTTGAATAGATTGTTATTTGAGCAATAGTACAGTGCCAACCTTTGTGAATTTAGGTCCTAGATCAATTTCTATCTCCGTTCGTGAGATTGAATGATATGTGGTATGTTTCTATACCTTAATTAATCTCTTTCTTTGATATCTCTTTTCCACATGTTACATCAAACTCCTCCGGCCCCCTTTTTGATGCCAGAGGTAGATTGGCGTTTTATCATTTAGGGGGAATTATTTTGTTTAAATTTTGCCATTGAAAAAATTAGTGGTTATACGAGTTTATGGGTGGGATATGATTATGAGGATACAATGATCTGCAATTATAGGGAGGTCAAAGTTCTTGTTATTATTATTATTATTATTATTATTTGGGGGGGGGGGAGAAGAAGAGGGGAAGGCTTGCCTAACTCATATTTAATGTTTAAAAAATACGAATCTTGGGTTTGGTAGCCTTGTAAAAATGGAATATTAATACGAGTGAGATGTGTGATTTGAATTTGAGTCTCTCGAACTCCGAGTAATTCGGAGTACAAATGTATTAAGTACTCTGTCATAAAAGAAATGGTATGCAATTATTGTAGATATTTATAATTTTATGTTTAGCATAGTTAGAGACTGCCCTTACCTACTAAAAATCATGATTGCAAGTTGCAACTATTTGCAAGCGTACGCGTTTCTCTAGCAAGCAGCATTTAAAATTTAAATGCAGCTGAAATGGGTCAACCCAACACTGAAATCGGGTTGGGCCTGTCCCTGCTGGTGTTTGGTCGGATTCCAACTCCACATTTCTTCTACCAGCATTTATGTCCGGTCGGATTCGAACCGAACCTTTTAGGCCAACCCGAGCCTCATGAGATGTAAGTATGAATACAAAAATAATTTCATTAAACATAAGTTGTAGGAATATCACCCTTAATTAAATATACATTGCCCTTGGATGTGACTACCATGAGAACACATGGGATGGTGTATAATGGATTGGTATTTTCTCACAAATTAGTGTACATGGTATGTACTAAGTGTGGGCGCTGTTTGGTAACTAGGTAAGATAAGTTGAGATAGGGTAAGTACATATATAAGATAATCTCTGGTAAGTGCAAAAATAAATTGGTTACCTGTCCTGGTAACTTGCAGGCAGGTTTATCAGAGAGTTCTCCCTCTGATAGTTTATCTGCATGTACCAGTACCAGAACTTACCTGGTTACCAAATAATAGATACCCAAGGTTCATGGTCTCTTGGAGGACGAACATGGTTGGAGGCAAACATATGACATTTGTATGCTTACGATTCTTAGGATCATTCGAGATTTTTTTTCTTCTTTTTTTACCCCTTTCTTTTTCTTGCTCTTAAGTAGCGTTTGGTACTGATTTTCGAAATCCAAAAATCGGCAAAAGTCGATTTCCATTCCGATGCGTCCTGGACCCCTGGTCTCCCGCTTTTGCCTCGTCCTCACGAGAGGGGGCAACGAGGCGCCTCGACGCCCGTGTCCGCAAAACGCCAATGACACAAACCTTTTTTTATCAACTCCTCTTGTTGTGAAATTGGCAAAAGTAGGGTTTCATCCGCTTTTCACTGAGGGAGAGAGACGACGCGCTTCTCTCCATCTCTCTCCATGCCGTAAAATCACCATCGGTGCGGAAGCCAAGCAAGGCGGATTTGTTTGAAATCGCTAGAGATTTGTTTGAGATTTTTATCTCAAAATCTCCCTCCAACTTGTTACTAAACGACGCCTTCGTTAGATTTCAAAGTTAATATATTGAGAAGTTATAATTATCGGATCACACGGAAACAACCGAATAATTATATGAGAGAGAGGGGTGGGGGCCCGCACCACCCCCGGTCTCTCTCTTGGCCGGGCGGGGCAGCAATCACTACTCACACACATTACATATTTCTTACTGTGCCCAAATTGTCTAATCGGGCCTAATTAAATAGAGTAGTTACTTGTATGAACACAAAAGTTGTAAGATTATGTGAACAGAGTTTTTCTTTTGAGTATTACTTGAGAGATTAAATCTGCGGAAAAAAGTTGAATCTTTCATGGTAGACCGTAATTTGACTCTTCTTTATGCCGAATTCAAAAGTGCTCGTCACATAACACAAATCAAATCTGATGAGCAATCAAGAATCTGCTTCTCTAGTAGTAGCGATGGAGGCTTTGGATTCCAGTCACGTGAACGCAGTTGGCAGAGGACATACGGCCAAAACTTCGTCACGGGGGAGATCCCGTTCTGCTCCAGTAATGGCTATTGGCTTCCATTGGTGTTCCCTTCTGGTCGACACCTGTGCGTATGCATGCAACTCTGCTCTATTAATTCCCCTTCGCCATTCGCCGTGATGCCCCCCCCCCCCCCCCCCCCCCCCCCCCCCTCTTTTCCCAATTAAAACCTGAAAAATTGCAGCTTTCTTGCAGACATCCCCACAGGGATCCGGTGGAGTAGTAATAACAGAAGGGTATTCAAAGTTTCCCTCATTCCTCAAGAGAAGGAGCGGGGGGGGGGGGTTCACTTCATGGTGACCACCTCCCCCCTGTTGTATCCGTGACGCCATTAAAACCAGGGTGCAGATAGTGAGCAGGGAAGGAGTGGCTGAGGACGCCAGGTTAGAAGATTAATCCATTGTCCTGTTTGCAGAACCATGTAGTGATGGGAGAATTGGTGTTGTGGGGGGTGGGGGTGAGGGGTAGAAGGTGAAGGGGAAGGAACTAGTAAGGGAGTTCTCCTCATTTGAAAATTAAGGGTTTTCCATATATCAGTCCATCAGATGTTAGCTAATTCCAAATAGCTTCCTGTAATCTTGAAAATTCTTAATAGTTCCCTCCAATCTTCTTGGGTTCAAAAATTAATCTCTCTACTTAGTTTGCATACAAAAAAAGATCATTCTATGGATCATTCCATCCAAACTAACAATTAAAATTTTAGGATGAAAATACTCTTCAATCATTAATTTTCTAGACAGAGAAGGAAAGGTCGGTGGTGGATAAGTTGCCGAGTGGGGTTGGAGGCCACAGAGGGGTTGGCTGAAGCTAGGTGCCTGGAGCTGAGGCCCATCTGGTCCGTCAAAGTCCGCAGAGATGGTGAGATCCTCCGCGAATGTCTGGTAAGAGAAATGTTTGTTACTCGGCCGATAGAGTAATAAGGTGAGCGTTACTTGATTAGTCTGATGTCGAGCATTCCAACTCGGACTTTATATTTGGTCGGCCTAACACAAAGCATTTCTCGTCTGTTAAAGGAAGGCTGAGGTCGCGCGCATTAGAAGGCTGAAGGCGGACTAGACACAATGTTGTGCATAACAGTAGCGGCAGTGGGGTGAATCCTTCTCCCGAGGCAGAAGTGGTGGTGGATGTGTCCCATCTACCAACCAGATAAATGGAGGAAGTGGGTTATCTGATGCTTAGAGTTGCTAAGATTAAGAGAGATGGTGTGAGGAAAGAGAGAGATTTTGTGTATTTTTAAAAGTACATAAAATGTAATTTATTTAGATAAATTATCTATGTGGCACTATTTTTTTAGTGTCATATGAGTAAATTATCTATGTGCATGAGTCACATGGATAATTTATCTAGATGAATTACAATGTGCATGATGCCACATAGATAATTTATCTAAATGAATTACATTTTATATATTTTTAAAAATACATAAAATTTTTCTCGTGAGAAAGAGAGAGGATAAGAACTCCGAGTAGAAGAAGTGAGAGCGTCTTATGATAGAATCCAATGGTTTTAGGAGGGGGGGGGGGGTCGGAATCAAGGGGGGTGGGGTGGGGTGCACTGTGCACAACCATCATCTCCGGTGGGTGGGGTTTGGAGCAGGTGGGTAGTCCAGCAGCAGGGCCGACCTCCCATGGGTAGCAGCTTGGGGAAGGGAGGCGGGGAACTCAACCCAATTTGTTAGTGGGGGTGTATTGGTCATTTGCCAACAATTGAGTTAAAACTAACAATAATTAAGATTTATAGGGTGTTTTGTTGCAATTTTTTTTTTAAAATTATTTCTAACTAAAAAATTATAGTGTGTCAATTTTTGACTAAAATTTTAAAATTGATAAAACTGATATAAAATTTAAAATTTGTAAAGATATGTTTGGTAAACACTTTTCACTATTACTTTTTTAATAATAAAAGGACAAGGGGAAGGGGGCCTTCTGCGACAAGAAATGGGGTTCCGACGGTAGCAGCGACAGAGTGCGCTAACAAGGGGTCCCTTCTACAATAGTGGGGCGGGGGGGGGGGGGCTGGTGCGGTTGGGTGGGGGTGGACAGAGCACGCCAGCACGTGTGGGGTGTGGGTTGCAGAGAGAGAGAGAGAGAGAGAGAGAGAGAGAGAGAGAGAGAGAGAGAGAGAGAGAGAGAGAGAGAGAGAGAGAGAGAGAGAGAGAGAGAGTTTGCCCCGAGCGAATGTGGGAGGACAAAGTCGCACGAAGTCTTTAAAAAAAAGCGTGAGATTTATTTATTTTTTAGAAGAGATATAGATGCGGAAAGATTTCTTAAAAAAAAAAAGATAATAGGGTGTTTGGTTACATTTTTTTATCTCTTTTTTTTTTTTTTAAATTTTAAAAAAGAGAGAAGTCAGATACAAAGAAGTGTATGGTAAGTAATTTTTTTTTTAGGAAAGAGTTTTTTCCCTATGTAAATCTCTCTTAAAAAAAATAAGTCTCAACCTGTTTTTTTTTTTTAAGAACACTGATTCCTCCTCCTCTCCCCCCCCCTTACCCGGCGAAACCAACCCCCTCCCCCCTGCGCCCTCACCCCCCCTCACCGCCGGCCGGAAGCCCCCCCCCCTCCACCCCCTGCGCCCTCACCCCCCTCCCCCCCCCCCCGCAAAGGCCCCCCACCCCCTGCGCCCTCACCCCCCTTCCTGCCGCCCGGAACTGCGCCTCACCTCCCCCTCCGGCCTCCCCGAAACCCGCACCAGCGACCCCCTCCCTGCCGCACCCTGCACCCTCCCTCCCCCGCCCCCAGCCCCTGTCGTCGCGCCCCCGCCCCGCGACCCCGCTGGCCCCCAGCACCCCGCCGCGCCCGCACCCTCCCTCCCCCGCCCCCAGCCCCCCCCGCGCCCCAAACGCCCCGCGCCCCCGCTGGGCCCCCAGCCCCCCGCAGCGCCCTCGCCCCCCGACCCCGCTGGCCCCCCAGCCCCCCGCCCCCCCCCCGCGCCCCCCGTCCCGCGACCCCGCTGCGCCCCCAGCCCCCCTGGCCCCCCTGTGCCCCCGCCCGCCCGCCGCGCCCCCCCGCTACTCCCCCAGCCGCGCCCTCGCCCCGCGCCGCCCCCGCTGCTCCCCAGCCGCGCCCTCCCCCCCCTCCCCGTCCGCTGCTCCCCGCCCCGACGGCCCCCAGCGCCCCAAACAGGTTAACATAACTTTTAAAATTTGTGATGTTTTTTACCAAACAGGTAACATCAAGTTACCATAATTTTAAATTTAAAATTAAAAACGAATCTAATATATTTTTTGATAGAAATAGATTTTTTTTTAATTGCTCCCAAACACCCTATAAATCTATCAAAAGTATCCACCTAGGTCTTCTTCACTTTTTTAAAAATGAGAGAAAAAATTGATAAAAAATAGCAACCAAACACTTAACCGAAATGAGACGTAGAAGTTTTTTGGAGGAAAATTACACACACACACACACACACACATATATATATATATATATATATATAATATATATATGAAACCTTCATATACGCTATATCCCTTTCATTCTAATTATTAGATTGTATATCTCTCAAATAAAAAAATCATCGATTATATTCTGTGGTTAGCTGTAAGAATGTAAAGAATGTTCTGTTACAAATATGAACAGTTAAAAAAAAGACTAAAATAACCCCAAGGAGAGAGAACGAGTGAGAGAGACTCTAAGTGAAAAAATAATTAACAAATAAATTTTAAGAGGACAAGTTAGTCTTCTCTCTCTGTTAATTCAATTATAGTTGAGTTAAATGGATGGACTGAAGCGATAAAGATATATATGATACTTTCTTTTAATTTGAGGGATATGTAATCTAATAATTGGAATTGAAGGATATACAGTTGAATGTGAAAGATTTTAGGGGTATATATATAATTTTTTTTTGGGAATTATAAAAGTTTGAGGGAGTTATCAAACATTATCAAGATTACAGGAGTTATTTAGAATTAGTTAATATTGAGGGATTGATATGTAAAAAACCCAATTTAATCACACTTTGAGATATCAGATACTCCCATAACAAAGCAAAAGGGGTGAATATTTGAGAACACACACAAATCTGCAAAATATATATACTTCCAAGGCTTACTACTAGACACAAGTTTTTAATCAACCTGTCCTTTCTACATGTCACCGCAGCTCGGATTACTAGTGAACAAGCCATGTTTGGACCCTTCTCATCAATTTTGTGGGTCCGGTGCGAAGAGACCCAGTACGTGGCTGGAAACCCACAAATCTATCAGAAACGACCAAACCACTACATGCTCCGCCACATTAAAGAGTGATGTAATTTACTACTCTTTTCCTGTGTTAACAAGGCCAACAAGCACGACACATACTAACCGATCGCAACACACGACACACTGCTCTTGCCCGTTGGTATTATTCCCCCACTCCACTCTGGCGAGCATGTTGGCCGCAGGGGGAAGTGAGTTAATTAAAGCAGTAGCCAACGGCAACAACACAGTTCAAATTTCAAACAGTGGGCACGGAAGGAGGGAAGCAGACTTAGCAGCTGCGCCCCCCCTTCCACCCCCCCCGTCCCCACTTTGTGTTCCTGGAGAAGGACCCAATTTGTTTCTTCAAAAAAAGGAGAAAAAAAAGCTTCCTCCTCCCAACTCTCTCTCTCTCTCTCTCTCTCTTGATATAAATAAAATTATATTTATATGTGCATGCGAGTCTCTTTATAGGTGTCTGTTTATATGTTTTTATCTTCTTTTAAAAAGTGATCTCCACTCGGAAGAGGAGCTTTCAGATTTTAACCGTTGACGTGCGTGCCGTTAAGTCTGTGACTTTCTTCTGTACAACTGCAGTGGATGCCGGGCCTACGTCTCGCCCGCCGTACATACGATGCTCGTGTTTTCTTTCCCCATCTCACTCGAAAGTGCGTCTTTATGTCATGGTTCGTGGTATCGCGTTAAATTACCGCGGTATATGTAAATCGTACTTTGTCTGGGCTCTCCAAATCAGGTGATCTGGATATGTGGCGGTGGCACATTGCGGTAACGCAGCGGATTGATACAGTTCGATCGTTCGGTCCGCTATTTTTTTTTTAATTTTTTTTTCTCATATTCGATATATTTAAGAGATTTAAATAATTTTTAATTGAGATAAAAATTTAATGATATAATTATAATAATTTTATTTTATTTTTTAATTATTTTTTCATCAAATAAAAATTATCTTAAAAATTATTAAATCGATTTTATTTTACATCTATGTATCAATAATTCATAATATTATATTTTTAGAATCAATATATATTTTTAATAATTATAATGATTTCAGATTTGACTTTATTTTCAGAATCAAATATCATCCCGTTGAAATGAACAGAGAATCCACCGTACTGCGACAAATTCTGTGTATACTTAAGGAGTCTAATTGAGATGAAATTTCAAACATAAGTTAATTAAGAGATAATATAAATTATAGTATTATAAATTAAAATTTTAAATTATTTTTTTTGTCAAGTAAAAATTATCTAAAAAATTATTAGGTCGATTTAATCTCAACATCTATGTATCAATAATTTTTGACATTTTATATTTTTAAAATCAATATATTTTTTTAGTAATTATGATGATTTCATGTTTGACTTTATTTTTAAAATCGAATGTCGTCCCGTTGAAGTACATATAATCAAAGATAGTACCAAAATTATATTAATAATATAAAAATATCTTAAAATTAAAAATAATTATATTATATATAAGTGATCATGTCTTACATATAATTTACTATCACTTTTAATTTCTTAGTGTCATATTAATATTTTATTATAAAATTTAAGACGTTATAGTTTTGTTTCTGTTTTCGTATTCTTGGTGTTAATCTAATGGAATACATCAGTCTTATCATGAACAACTTTCTTGAAGAGTCTAAAGATTGGATCACCCTCGTTCAGACTGTAGAGAGGCCGCACTCACTGCTAGTTTGGATCGTGATATGAGAGAGAATGTCAAGAATAATCTACTGTATCTTTAAGCACAGATCTTCATTTGATGTGATTTTAGTTGGAGCTTATAGAGAAACTCATGAGAAACAACTTTCATGAAGAAGCCTCGAAGAGATATACCCTCGTTTGAGATGTGGAAAACATGATAATCTTGTATATGTAGATCAAGATAGGAGAGAGAATGTGAATAATAATCTGCTATAATTTTGGGCACATACAACCAATTGATGTGATTCCACTTCGAAGACAAAGCTGAAGAAGAGTAGAACAACGTTGATGAAGACCTCGTGAGCATATCAACCTCTTTTTAGGTTGTAGAAGGCGTGATATCTCTGATAGTTCTGGAGGATACGGGAGAGAAAAAGGAGAGAGAAAGAATGCAACATTGAGAATGACTTCTCCTCTGACTTGGGGCGATGTGGTTTGGTGAGCAGAACTTCCAGGGTCTCTTCACGTGATGATAGTCTTTTTCTATTCTGTAGAGTCTTAGGATGTGTTTAAGAGAGAGAGAGAGTACAATCTCGAGTTAGAGAGAAAGTCCATGCATGAGAAGAGATAGAGAATCTATCTTGAGTTTGGATGGAGAGTTTTCTTTTAAAGTTTACTCATTTTAAATATTTATCAAGTCATAAAATTAAAAAAAAAAAATCAAACAAGTCATTTTCCTACCGTATCTCAACGGTACAGTACGGTACCATACCAAAGAGAATGCGACACGGTCGTCGATTGGACGGTACGATGAACCTTAATTTATGTTGATATCTTTTTTTTGCCAACCCAAGAACAATTGAATAATATTTATCTGATATTTTTCATTGTTTTTTTGTCATCTAAATTATCTGATATTTAAAATTAGATTTAACTTTCACTTCTGTGGATTCTGATTATTTTAAGTTAATGGTTAAATTTCTTATTGAAGAATGTAAACCGAGTCATACTGATCTAGAAGCCCCGAAGCCCAACCTGATTTAAGGTGGGTTCCATCCACTGGGATAATTTTAGATTTCTTTTTTTTCTATGACTTAAAAAATACAGACGAACTTAAAACAAGAATCGCGGATGACATCTAGACTTCTATCCATATTTCATTACTTTTTGATTTTTCATTCTGCCTTTCTACGTGCAGGTTAAGAAGAAAATAATAACAGTTTATGTACAGGGATATAAATACTGCCTCTCTATAAATTTTATTAAGGAGTTAGATTCCGCCCCCCCTTTTTTTTTTTAATTTGTAATCAAGCCAGCTACTGCTTTTTCATGTACACGGATGTGTCAGATTTTGTGTACTAATGTAACCATAAAAAAGGGCATATGAACCCATGTTAAAAGGCTAAAGTTGGAACTTGCAGGCTTGCAACCACTTACATCGACTCGGTGTACTTTAGTTCTAACTTTCTTAAAAGTCCACTATTTCTTTTTGACTGATAAAAATTAGATTTCATTAGTAAAAAATATGTTTGGTATTTGAATAGATCGAAAATAGAACGAAATTATCTTCAAAATTTTAAAAATAATTTTACTCTATTATCAATCTATCCAAATATCAAACGTGACTAAAAAGAACGAGATATATAAGATGACATAACTCTCATGGAGAAGCTAGAGAAACTTAACAAAGAAATATATGTGGATGGCACTAAAGAAGGATAAAATAGAGCAACAAGTATATAACCTAACAGCCACAAAATGGGTATCCACACATATACATAGACAGCCGCACAACATCAGAAAGTGAGAAACAGAGTTTTCAAATCAACTGTAACTTGTTCGGATGAAAAATAACATTGCACTTCATTTCTCAACAAGAGTAAAAATAATTTGAAAAACATACATATACAGATGATGTGTTGATGTATCTTGGACTCTAAGACACTGTTTTGGAGCATGTGTTGAGCCGCTTTTAGTTTTGCCAAAGCTCTGCAACTCCGAAGCAGAAACAAACGTTCTTAACTGTTGTGGGAGTTCGTGCACCTCGACTTTTAAAAATAAAATAGAGATAGACACTGATTTTTTTTCCCCTAAGCTGTGGTGGAAGCAACTGACGAGCTGTTTTTACAGATTCCATGCAAGTTTGTCTTGCATGGGTTTTTTTTCTTTCAACTTTTTTTGTTATTTCACCATGTTCACATGTCAGAGAACACGGAGGTGGGAAAGCGACACAGATGACAAGGTGAAAAGTAAAATCGATTTTTGTGATTTTAATTTTTCTCAAAGTCGATCCAAATGGTGCCTAAGTTGCACCAATAACTTCCCACAATCTACTTAGGGTTCAAAAATAAATTCGACTTACGATTCAAAAAGTCCCATCTACTTCTATTAGAGAGTTCCCTGTTAATTACAATTAAAATTAACTCTAATTATAAAAATGTCAATTTTATCCATGCGTCCTCTCCTCATCCAATCAACCATGCCCCTACATGGAAACCCAGAATCAATACATTCATTTATGAGAAATATTTTTGTAACATCATTTGGTAATATCACTATTAAAATTGTGCCACATCAACAATTGAAATAAAAAAGTTAAAAATATCTCATAAATGATGAGGTTGTAGTATATTTTAATTGGTGTATTACTTTAATGTGTTACTAAATAGTGTTGCTAAACTATTTTCCTTCGTTTATTAAGGCACGAACACCTCAAGTTAGCATCTCAATGCATTAACGGGTAACGTTGAAGTGTTATAAGCATTAACATATTTGCATCTCAAGTAAATCGCTTTTTACATCACTTTATCTGTTAACTAGTTATTGTCTTACATGTTAAGCCGCTAATAACATAGAAATATTTTAAATTAGTAAACTAATAAAAAGGTAGATAAATAAAAGATAAGACAGAATATTTCCTATGTACCAAGATTGTACTTTTTAAATAGGTTTTTCTCTCACATATATGCAAAAATCTCCTTCTTCTAAAATGTTACTCGTGGCCAACTTTCTTACCATTCGTGTTTGTCATAATTAAAAAAAAAGCTTAAATAGATATGCACAATTTGAAGGCAAAACTTATTGGATGTTCCAAAAGTATTAAATTAATTAGGTTCACAATCAACTCACTCATCTCTCCATATAAAACTAAAACACGATTGAGATGAGGGAACAAATGATATGCAAATTTATTCTTCTCGTTTAGATCCCATGTCTTTAAAAAAACTTATTCAATGTTAAGATCATTACTTCATTAGTGCTCACAACTAGTATTGGATATGGTGATGCAATGGAGATATCTCCAGCTCTCTATTCTCAATAAGAAAACTTTCTTCCGGTTTTTTATATGTTCTTGAAGGCAAAATCAGAAACGATTAGGGAATACAACATCCTTTTCTCAACCGAGATGAATAAGTTTATCATAATTTCTCTTTCCTAATTACTTTTTTAGAGTAGGTAACATACGCATACTTCATCAAATAAATTGTGGGCAAGTGGCTTAATTGATCAAAAACCTCTAGATCCTTCCAATTAGGTAATTTAACTTTGAGCATCCATAAGGTTTTCTTCTAAAATTAATGAAAGAATTTTCTTGCACGTCCCCGTTATGTTTCAATCCTATTCATTAATCATTATATGAATCGTATCACGAAGAGTTGTGTGGTGGCTGCTTTCTGCCACCTAAGCCCACTGCGGTCCATCGGGGCCCATCAACGCCTCCTTTTTTTGACGTGACCTCCTCGTACGGTCTCAAGCCTCCGCAAGGACCAGTTAAAAGGGCCTCACGTGCCCATCACCCTTAACGAAGCATTGCCGAGCTCGCTAGCGGTATGCTTCCGAACAGGGGCGTTAATCCTGCTGCGCAGGATAACTACGGACATTACCGAACAACACGTTCGATCCCCCCGCATGCGGGTCACCTGCTCGGAAGACATGTTCAGAAGGTGCCGCACAGGTCTCGTGGCCTACGTCACGGTTATAACCGTCGCGGGCCACAAACCTCACCATCAAGGGGCGCGTTAACTGCCTGGCATCCCAACGGGCCTCTGAGCACATAACTCCTCCCGTTATGCGCGCCCGTCAAGACACCTTTCCAGGCACGATCTATTGGCATTACGCATGTTGGCCTGCCTCAGCATCCTCGCCTATAAAAGTACAGGTACAGGACCATGCACAGGTACGTTCTCTCACGCGAACACACCCTCATACTCAAAAACCCCCTGCCTTGCAAGCCTCATAATGACTTAGGCATCGGAGGGTTTTCCCCGGTCTTCACCGGGCCCCGTGATCCTTTTCTGGTGACTGCAGGATCTCTTGTCCGCTCCCGGCGAACGTCTCCCCTCTCACACAAGTGTGAGGCCTGATCCGCTCCGGCCCAACAAGGAAAAGGCCTCTACTTTTTTGGCGCCGTCTGTGGGAACGACACAGCCATGGCTCGCGGACGATCCTCTTACCAGAACGTGGGGAGTAGGGCGATGAGATATCGCCACTCACGAGCGAGTTCTCCCCGCCGGTCTACTCCTGTAGACGTCAACGTCGCCTCCACCGGCGCAAATCAAGACGTCCCTGCACCAACGATGGCTGCACCGGCAACTGCCCTGGAGATGGCTGAACTCCGGGGGCAGATGCAACAATTAACGGGTGTCTGCCTTGCCTTGCAGGCTCAGCTGGCTGTACCACCAGCCCCGGCGGCTCCCCTGCCGCGAGAGCGGCAGGTGGAGTCGTCGCATCGGCGCTCTCGCGTCCTCCAGGCGCCTCAGGATCAGCAGGCGGACTCGCCGCGCCGGTCGCACAGAGCCCCGTCTGAGGAGCGGGCAGAGGAGCGCCGCGGGCGCTCGCCCCGTCGCTCCGTTGCCTCCCCCCGCCTGTCGCGATCGGTTGTGGGAGCCAACTCCCACGCGTCCGCCAGAGGGGGCTCCGCCAATTCAGAGCAGGAGCTCGCCAGGCGCCTACGACGCGTCGTCGACTTGGAACACCGCATGGACGCGATGGTCCAACGTGCGGAGGGGAAAGCTCCAGTGGATGATGACGTGGACTTCCGCTCCCCTTTCAGTAGGGAGATCCTGGAGGCTCGGGTCTCTCCCAAGCTCCCTCTGCCCACCATCGCCCCCTACGACGGCACCACCGATCCTGCCGACCACATTCACGGCTTTGAGTCGCCTATGTGTTCCACGGAGCATCAGACGCCCAAGTGAGGGCCTTCCCTGCGACCCTCAAGGAGACCGCTAGAGCCTGGTTCGAAACCCTCCCGGCGGGCTCCATCTCCTCCTTCCGCCAACTGAAGAATCCTTTCGGGACAACTTCCTTGGTGGAGGTCACATCCGCGAACGGCGGCTTCCCTCCTGGCCGTGCGCCCAAGAAGGGCGAAGCGCTCTGGGACTTTGTAAAGAGGTTCCGAACAGAAGCGCTTCGCATTTCGCGCCTGGACGTCCCTCTAGCAACCAGTGCCCTGATTTAGGGCACTCGTGATGGTTTCTTGCAGAGGACCCTCGGCGTTGATGAACAGTCCATCCCCATGACCTTTTCATTTAAGTACTTGCCTATTTTGGTGATAAACAAAACACTGGTCAAAAGTTTTTTCTAACCTCGTTTATCTAGCCATAAGCACAGGAATTACTCAAAGAGTCAAGCATTTGTGGTAAGTCTTCCATACATCTTTTTTAGAAGAGCCATAATAATTCCTTCATTGTCTATAACGATTTCCTCACCAGAACAACGATTTACTTGAAAGATTGAATAACTTGCTGTGGTCAACAAGTCGAAGTTTAACGACTCTGCAAGTTATCGTAACGACTTCTTCAGAAGTTATAACGACTTGCTCATTATAACGACTCTGTAAGTTATCGTAACGACTTCTTCAGAAGTTATAACGACTTGCTCATTATAACGACTCTGTAAGTTATCGTAACGACTTCTTCAGAAGTTATAACGACTTGCTCATTATAACGACTCTGTAAGTTATCGTAACGACTTCTTCAGAAGTTATAAC
>CM024763.1:6775341-6992186 GCA_014218235.1 Colocasia esculenta | reverse complement strand
TAAATTTGATCTATGCATGTATAGCAATTTATCACTGCACACACCTCATGAGAGCGTGTTAAGCCCGTGTCAATGACCTTCCCATTCAAGACTTTGGGATGGATGTGCACGAGTCTTATTTTCAATGATGAGAACGTGTATATCTAACTCAAAGTCTTGAATTGTCCCATTTTGGACAGTCTGTGAATTTTTGATCGCAGTTAGGTGGTCATTTACTCTGTGTTTGTATTATTTGTTGAAAATTCCGGGTGCGTCTACTCACTCCTCTCTGATATCCTTTATTGATTTGAATATTTTCTTAACCACTTATTAGTAAGTGTTTAAGAAAATATCTTAATCAATAATACTTTTGGTATATCGGAGAGGTGTGGGGAGATGCTGCCGACATTTTCAGCAAATAATACAAACACATAGTAAATGGTCATCTGAGTGCAATCAATATTCACAGATGGTAAAAAAGTGATAATCTAAATAATAAATTCTACCTATTCATTTTGACTTACTCGAACGATGTGAGGGTGTGTTGGATTTTAACTCGTGACATGACATTTAATCTGTGTAGGAAAAATGTCTTATGAGCTCGCTCATGGATGTACCGTGGAATAGTGAATGGAGTTGTGACCGAGGAGTTTAAAGACGGAGTTTACAGTTTATTAGTTTGCCATTGAGTAATTCATCAGTAGTAGTTGATCCGATGGGTAAACATCCGATGTTCGTGTTCGGCTTGTAAGAACAGAAAGTGGGATGGGTGCCGCATTATATAGCTCATAGATTTTATCAGTTACTTCGAGATGCTGATAGCCATTATGGGATGGTTGTGAGAAGCATACACGGTAGTCTGCAGTGTCGCAACTACTGAATTGAAATATGAATTTCATATGCGAGAGTTGTTTTGACCGGCTTCTCTTACTCATCAAGAGTATGCCCTTCCTCAATCAGAGAGGTTACCTGCTGACTTTTACCCGTGCGAAGAAGATGGTGAATGATCTGGGGCTTGATTTTATGAAAATTGATGCATGTCTGAATCACTGTATGCTGTACTACAAAGATGATGAAGAGAAGACATCATGTTGTATTTGTAAGCATGATAGATTCAAGCCGAAGAGAGGGGACAAGTCAAAGCAGAAGGATGTTCCGTATAAGTCATTGCGGTACTTTTTGATCACACCCAGATTGCAGCGGTTGTTCATGTCCCCAAAGATAACTGGACATATGACTTGGCATGCGGAAAGAGTCCATCGTGACGAAGGTGAAATGAGTCATCCTGCCGATGGTGAAGCTTGGCTCATTTTAGCCGTACTCATCCTTACTTCTTAAGGGATCCACGCAACGTGCGGCTGGGTTTATGCCAGACGGTTTTCAACCCATTCGAGGCTCGTTGGCATCTTACTCATGGTGCCAGTATTCCTAACACCGTATAACCTTCCGCCAGGCTACTGCCCGACTAATTTAAAAGTCGATGTGGGAAACCCGGACAAGGCAATGAAACCACAGGCAACCGGGATCCTATGGCTTGGCTGGATTACGGCCCTGTTTGGCTGAGGAGGGACTATTGGGAGTCCCTTTGTGAGCGTTGGGCTGCTGACCATGGCAGGAGCGGTCACAGGCGGCAAAACGCAACCGATCATCCATTCCTGAGAAGAATGTGCATACTAGTGGGTCCGCATCTTATGCGACCCACAACCCAAATTGGTAAGCATATTATTGTTCAATTGCTTAATGCATTGATTATTATTGTGAAACTAACTAATTTTGTTGAATTGTAAGCATCACGAGCTCGAGCGTTGTAGACACGCCAACTTTCCCAAAATTTGACAAAGTTTCGGGTTGCGCTGTAACGCCTCAAAAGTGACTGTCTTAAGTTAACACATTAAGTAATTTTCCTGTTTTCCTCCCTTTTTTAGGGCTTTTTAGGATTTTAGAAAAGCTAGAAAATGTCGCAAAAAAATCCTGAAGAGGGGTCTGGGCACTGTTTGAAATCGCGTCCAGGACAGTCGACGCCTTTTGTGGCGCTATTAACGCAGCGGTCGGAACCGACGCGATTTGTACCGCCTTTATAGGGCACTGGATAACCGACGGATAAGGCATCCATTAGGCCCGCCGCGATTTAAAAGTCAACATTCACGGCCGTGTCAGAGCACGCACGTCTTGACACATGACAAGGGACATGTCGCAGCAAGAAAACGCGTCGCTCCTGTACAACGCGATTCTCAGCCGCCTGACACACTATGCCGTTGTTAGGTGTCAGAACGGTGTCATAATTACAAATCGCGACCAGCTGGCCCGCCGCGATTTTCAAACCGCCAGGCGGTAGTTAATTGCGACGCTCTAAGTGGACACATTTTGAACCTAAATACGGTCATGCCTGTCAAATCAATTTGACTTTCCAAATCGCGGTGATTGAAGCCAATGCGATTCTTAAATATCGTCGCGCACCGTAATCATCATGTTTTGGCAGGTTGATGGGACATTAAGCGGTTGTTAATCGCGGCAAGTCAGGCCGACGCATTTTAACTCTTTGAAGGCGGCGACTGTTCTCGACGCGATTTTTCCCACATTAAGACTTCGCGTAGATGCCCATTTCCAGGGGGGTCGGTCCATTTGGTTGAAGGGAGAGGGGTTTTAGAGAGAGAGAGTTCGGGGTTTTAGAGAGAGAATCTAGAGAGAGAGAGAGCCTTCATCTCCCCAACGGCGGAGCTCTGCATGCGCGACGCCTCCGCTTCCGGACCTTCGTCTCCATCGTCTGGAAGATCCCGTGGTGTTGTATGCGACGTTCCGGAGCGCCGGAAGATCCTCCGTTGCGATCCATCCATGTGGAGACGTCGTCATCTCGACCGTCTAGAAGCGGCTTCCATCTCATCTCTCTCTCTTTTCCTCCCCCCCCCCCTTTGGGGCTCTTTTTTAGACAGTACACACGCACACACGTGCATGTCTTCTCTCACCCACTTGGGGGTTTTACATTTCAGTCCTTAGAAGGTGAGTCTGCACCCTTTCTATGCCTTTTCTATGGTCTTCTGTTATTTTCATTTACTACATTGCCGTTTAACCCGTTCGTTTGTCTTTTGTCCCAGGTACCGAGCTGAATCTCTTTCGCCGGCCGACCGGTGGAAGGAGGAGGGTGAACCCATGCCCACATCCCACTTCTTTTCTACGGGTAAGAAGGTACACATCACCTCTTTTCCTACCCATCCCTACTTTTGGTGCTTTTAGGAAAAGTACCTGGCGGTCGCGTTTCATTTCTTTCATCGTCGATCGCTTCTCTATTCCGTTGGAGACAGTCGTTTTTTTTTTTTTCGTCCCTCTCGGGGCGGGAAAATAACCGCGTGTACAACTTGGCGATCACGGTGGGACACTTCATATTTTAGCTTGGTACCTTCTTTTGGCACTCACGTGCCTTTCTTGTATCCGCCCCATGCGGAGTCCGTTTATTTGACTTTTGCCACCTTCTGTTGACTGTTAGTTAAGGTTACTTGCTACTATCTCATTGTTAAATGTTAGTATGCTATTTTTAGCCTAATGATAGTTAAATTATCCTCTGAAGCTCCCTTTTTGAAAATATATTTTTGTTGTGCTGTCGCGCGTTAAACCCAGACGACGCGATTTCTGTGTGCTTGTTGTGCGGCACGTGTACTGGACGCGATTTGAGACAGAGTCCTCAGGGAGTCGTCTCGGCTCTTACAGCTGTCATAAGCTGTCAGATCCGCGACTGACAGAAGGGACACGACTCAAACAGGCGCCAAGTTGCTTGCCTTTTGTGTTATTGGCACTTTGTTTCATTGGTCGGGGGACCTCCTTCCCTCATTTACCTAGGATCCACACACACCTCTCAGTGGGAATTATCTCCCTTTTGGGCATTCCGTCCCATCAGGCTAGAGAACTCCTGCCAAGACCTCCGTAAGTCTTCGTACCCCGTGGATTCCCTCACGGTGGACCGAGCTGGTTGTACCCGTTATCGGTGACCCGGATAGAGTACCTATTTGTGTGGAGAGATTGCTTTAGAAGTGAACCCCGGAGCTGTCATCGTTCCCATTGTTTAGGTTCACTTCTTCTCACGAGAGGCACGTTGATAAGTTAATCCACCTTAATCACTTCTAAATCATTTAAAGTGGGCATAATTTTTGTCAAGTGCGTGCTTAAAATGAGATAATCTTCTCCCACATTCATTGAGTAGTTGTTTGGTACGGTTCTCCGAGTCACCCTATATGCAACTCCGTTCCGGCCGTTCTCTTTCAATGGACGAATATGAGAATGCGTGTCAGGATGATGTGTACGAGCAGGTTTACGGGCCTGGTGCTTATCCACCTGTTGATCCATCCAGTCTACATGTGAATGTAGTGGAAACCCAGCCTCAGCTTCCTCAGATTACCCAGAGACGGGATCAGAACGATCCCTCCGCCTCCATTAATCTTTCTCAGCTTGTGGATATGCTCTAAAACCTCCAAGCTCCTCAAATCCGGGAGGTTCAAGCTGCCCTTAAGGGGAAATTTGTCGCCGATCCTGATCCCTCCGGTAACCCGAATCAGGGAGTCCGGATTGAGTCTACTCGTGATCTGGGTGGACGAATTTCACATGCCCCCTCCCGGGGCTGTTTAGTTATCCACTCCCAGTATCACAGTCCCGACGATAGGTATCGGACACCCGCTGACATGGCACGACCCACTTATCAACCCCGGGTTCCGACCCAGGGTCCCATGCATGTCAGTATTCCTTCCCAATACCCCGCTCGGGCAGACGCCCATCATGTTATTCTTTCCGGTGCACCCCAGCGGTCTGCCAATCAACTTGCCCACCCTTCTGGCCAAGGTAAACAGATTTGAGCGAGATTTGAAAAGGGCGTCCGCCCCTAATGATCCTTTTGAACTGGCATTGCCTACTATGCCAGTCTTTCACTTACCTCCTTCTGAAATGCCGTATAACCGTCGCTACGATGGCACCGGTAATCCATTTGTACATATTAAGGAATTTATGTACGAATCCTCCTTCTGGCAGGATGACAATCGTGCACTTGCCTTCCTTTTCTGGTGATCTCTGGATGGCCCTGCTCTGGATTGGTTTTATTCATTGGATCCTGCAGACGCGGAGAATTTTGAGGCACTGCAGAGAAAGTTTTTGCGGAGGTACAAAGACAGAGTCGGTCCTGTGTTGTCAATTACTGATTTGATTGTCGAGAAAATGAAGGCCGATGAGGACTTTGTTCACTTTGCTGATAGATGGAGACTCATGGCTGAGAAGCTCAAAGATGCTTTGTCTGAATCGGAGCAGGTGAAGATGATCACTACAAATGCTACACCTCAGTTCAGACACATTTTGGCCATGATAGACTGACTACCATGGAGGAGCTGTATGAGAGAGCCGTTACATCCAGACACAACTGAAGGACTCTCTCTATCGTGGCCATGTTTGAACCCAAGGCCCGCGTTGTTAAGAAGCTGGTTGGTACCTCCGCCAGTGTCCTGTCACTGAGGGAGTTATATCTAACGAGCAAGTAGTGCAATGGGCAATCCAACCTCCTCCACCTACCGTCCACCTAACAACTCCAGGGCCCAACAGCCTCATTCCCAGTGTCTAGGCCAAGCAATCAGCCTACTTTCATAGGGCCACAGCCCCTCAGCAGCCTTATTACAACCAACCACCTCAATGACCGCAATTCCAAACCTTCCAGAGGCCGCAAAACCATCAGCCACAATACCAGCAACCCCAACAACCGCAATAACAACCTGCCCCTCCGCAGTATCAACCGCAGCATCCACCTCACCAACTCAACCAGGTCCCTCCGCCGGGTAATTACGGGCCGCCACCGCCTAGATTCCCATCCGGCCCCAGAAGAACAACTTACCCTCCATTGCCAGAAACATTGCCGGATTTTTTTAATGCCCTTATGGCAGCCGGTGCGCTTACTTTGCGAAGGAGAAGCTGCAATGGCCCCCTAACCTTGACCCCTCACGATATTGTGAATTTCACCAAGGCCCGGGCCACAATCTGGACCAATGCTTCCACTTTAAAGATTACATTCATAATTAAATGAAGGTGGGGGCATTGACTGGTTTGAGATGAAGAAATTTGTCACTGAGATGAAGGCGAGAAGGCCTCCTCAGCAGCAGTTTCAACAGCAGCAGTTTCAACAGTAGCCACAACAGCCACGGCAACCACAGCAGCAGCAGCAGCCCAACTTAGGCATTGTGCAGAACCCGCTGCCGGAGCACCCGACACCCAATGGACAGGTTAATGCCTTCACTGCCCAGCCACTGTCTGTGGAGGCAATATCTACATCCACTCCTACTGCACCACAACCTTTTATTTTACCACCTTTTATCCGCACACCCACTGCAGATAATCCCTTACCGTCCTTTTTACGCATTCCACCTAACTATACCCGCCCATCCACTCCTCAAGTTCCTACTCCCACGCATTCCCCACATGTGAACACCTCCGCGTCGTTTTTACGCATCCCCATACCACAATCATCCCCATCATCCGATGCAACCCCTGTACAAGTATCTACCACTTTTCCCTTTATAAACCCTAACCATAGGGCACCTTTTCTCCGCATTCCTACCACTTCCACTATTAACCCTGCTACCACCACTACCACTACCGCTACACCCCAGATAGCGGCAGACTCCCAGTTGCCGCACCAAATCTCTACCAACCAACTCTCCACCTCACAGCCATCCGCTTCCACAGAGTCGGCTGTGGCATCCGTGTCGGGCAGCCCTTCCAAGGCCACCATGGTGCTCCGGAGCGGGCGCATGTTCAACAGGGTCTTCCCCCAGCAAGACCAAGTGCTGCCAACCCAAGAGGAGAAGGAAGTTCAAGAAGACTCCGTGCCAGGCACACAGTATGATCTGTTGAAGCATCTTGACCGAACTCTGGCCAGAATTTCCATTCTGGAGTTGATCAAGAGATCAACCAGTCACCAAGAAGCGCTCATGCAATATCTTCAGAAGGTGATGGTCAACGAAGATTTGCCAGTCAACCACATCAGCGCTGTCCTAACTCCGATGAGCCCGCATCCAGCCATTATGTTCCATGAAAATGAGTTGGCACCGGTTGAGTTACAGCGATATGCCCTCTGCCTCACGGTAAACATCAGCGGCGTACGCGTGACTCGTTGTTTGGTAGACTCCGGAGCATCTGTTAATGTCGTGTCTCCCGACACGTTAGATCTCTGCCGGATACCGGTCCAAGCGATCCGACACGCTGTTATCACTGTCACGGCCTATGACAACACTACTAGGTCGCCAAAAGGGGTCGTCCCTTTAAAAATTGGATTGGGACCATCTTCTACCGAGATGGATTTCCACATTCTTGACATGGATCCATCCTACCGCCTCATTTTGGGCCGGCCTTATGTCCAAGCCCTTGGTGCTGTTATATCGACAGTTCACCAATGCTTGAAGTTCCCATACAAAGGGCGTGTGATCAAGGTTGTCAACAAACCCACCAGCGCAGAGATTGATGCCTTTACAAGCGACTCAGTTCCTGCCGTTTGGCCTAGCAACCAACCTCTTATGATGGTTCAGAGCGCACCAAGTATATTGGGTAAATATCCAGGACCGACAAGCTCATCTATCAAGACTGCTGATCCGAGTAGGGTCATTACCAAGAAAGGCTTGCACATCATGCAGCTGATGGGTTATCAGCCATGTAAAGGGCTGGGTGCACAATTGCAGGGAAGGACAACCGCCATCAAGGCATGCAAAAGGAGGGTCAAGGCCGGTTTGGGCTGTCAGCCTGTTAAAACCCAATTACAGCCAAGCCGACCCCTCACGTGGGCCTTGCACGATCACTTTGTCAAAGGACCACTGCAGCCTGGAGATCCTCAAACATCACCTACTGTGGCAGGGACAACTTGCTCTTTGTCTCGAGATGTTTTCTGGGCGCCAGACAATTCGGTACCAGTTAAGCGCCGCAAGATCAGTAATTTTGAGACTGAATGGAGCGAATGGCTTGATGTGAACAGTCTCACTACTTGTTTAAGCCATTTATTCGGATCAGCAGAGGCAGACTAGTTTTCTGAGCTTCATACGGCAGTCCAGGCAATCCAGGGCACTGACCCCATACCGGTTGACATCCAGGGCACCGACCCCATACTAGTTGACATCCAGGGCACCGACCCTATACCGGTTGATGTCCAGGGCACTGACCCTACTCCCTTCACTCCGGGCATCACGCCCGTGCTAGTTGTTACTTTGGGCACCACGCCCATCCTAGTTGTTTTACCGGGCCTCACGCCCGTCCCTTTTGTTCAGGGCAACGCGCCCGTTTTCCTTCCAGTATCGGGCATCGCGCCCGTTTTCTTTTCAGCGCCAGGCATCGCGCCCGTTTTCTTTTCAGCACCAGGCATCGCCCCCGTTCCTTTTGTTGCTCCGGGCATCGCGCCCGTTTTCTTTTCAGCACCAGGCATCACGCCCATTCCTTTTGCTCCGGGCATCGCGCCCGTTCCATCTTTTGCACCGGGTTCCACACCCGTTGTAAGTTTTGTTAATTCTGCTTCGAATTCCCGTCACACTACCTTTCCTTTAATTCCAGAGACCTCCGGGACTAATTCCTTTTCTTTTCCAACTGTTGAACATACCTTCTTCCTTTCTCCTACTGTCGCTTCGTCCCTCCTGCAAGCCATGGCAGGTCGCTCTTTTCTTCTCTTGATATTTCTAGGGCACAGATGCCCACCCCTCCTTTTCCGTATATATTCTCCCGAGGAATCGCCCGATCCCTTGGAATCTTCAGAGTCGGCTCTTCCTTCGAGATTTTCTCATCTGACGATCTCCTTCGAGCCACCTTGAAGGACTTGATTGTTGGGCGTTTTCCTTTTTTTTTCTCTCTCTCAAAGATGCATCTTTCTCTGGCCTCATGGGCACTACGCCCACCATGAATTTCCAGCCCTACCACTGTCTCTTCCCTTAAATAGCTCTAGCTTCTTGCGGTAAAGGCACAACGCGCTGCTTTCATTTCTCGCTTTTGCTTCAGTTGTTCTGCGCTCGCTTCCCTTTCCTTCTCTCACACACGAGGAGGAGGGGATTTCACGGAATAGTCTGGCGATGGGTGACCCCGCCATCTCGTTCGAGGAAACTTCTTTCCTCGCTTCCGACTGCATTCCAGCCGATGGTTTGTCCTTTCCCGGCCTCCAGCCCGGATCTTTGCTATCCCCTTCCACAGAGGGGACGTTTATTGCTTTTCCTAATCCGTTTCCTCCATAAGAGAATGTCGTTGTGAATTCTGCTTTACTTTCTCCCTCCGGGGATATTTCCTTTACTGCTTTCCCTAATACCCATGGGCGGGACTTTGCTTTTCCTTCTGTAAATCTCTTCCTTTACTGCTTTCCCTAATACCCATGGCGGGACTTTGCTTTTCCTTCTGTAAATTCTTCCTTTACGCTTAACCTAATACCCATAGTGGGACTTTGCTTTTCCTTCTGTAAATTCTTCCTTTACTGCTTTCCCTAATACCCATGGGCGGGACTTGCTTTTCCTTCTGTAATTCCTCCTTTACTGCTTTCCCTAATACTATGGTGGGACTTTGCTTTTCCTTCTTCAGCATCGTCATTTCCTTAAGTAGCTTAGATCGTGGTAAGCCAGGGGGTAGGTCCGGAAAGGAAACCCAAGGGCAGAAGGATCCCTCACCGCTATCTGGCTAGCTTAGCTCGTAGGTGCAAGGCGTGCTTAGCTATTCCCGAATTTTTAGAGCACCCTATGCAGTTGCCGGATATAGAGTTCGAGCAGTCAGCCTCCTTTGTTGATGATGGGTTCGGCGTCTATGAGATCATAGATGGCGACGACCCAATTAATGAGGGCGATGAGGAATTTGAAGATGAGGCCGACGCCTTCGCCAGTGGTTTGAAGAGGTTTGATGAACCATCACCAGCTGTCCAGGAAATTACCAAGGAGATCAACCTGGGGACCGAAGAAGACCCTAAAATTGTCCTCGTCAGTACCAATTTGGCACCGGACGAAGAAGAGGCGATTGTGGGAGTTCTCAGGCAGTACAAGGACATTTTTGCATGGAGCTATGAGGATATGCCGGGTTTAGATTCTTCATTAGTAGAGCATTATCTTAACCTTAAGCCAGGCGCCATTGCGATCAAGCAGCGGTTGAGGCATTTTCACCCTCTGATAGCTTTAAAAATGAAAGAAGAAGTTGACAGGCTCCATAAAGCCAAATTTATCAAAGTCATACTTTATCCCGATTGGGTGGCAAACATCGTACTAGTAATCAAGAAGGACGGGAAAGTTAGAATTTGCATTGATTTCCGAGACCTCAACCGCGCATGTCCTAAGGACGATTTTCCTCTACCTCACCTCGATGTGTTGGTAGATAACACAGCTGGGTATGAAACTCTCTCCTTTATGGATGGTTTCTCAGGTTACAACCAGATCAAGCTGGCAGAACAGATCAAGACAAGACTTCGTTTACTACACCATGGGGAACTTATTGTTTTGTGGCCATGCCATTTGGCTCAAAATGCCGGGGCCACTTATCAAAGAGCCATGATGGCCATCTTTCATGACATGATCCACATTTTTTTGAGGTGTATGTAGACGACTTGGTAGTCAAATCCAAATCGGCAGTTGAGCATGCCGGGGTTCTCATTAAGGTTTTGCAAAGAACCAGAGAATATCATTTAAGAATGAACCCCAAGAATGCGTATTTGGTGTGTCAGTAGGAAGGTTGTTAGGATTTATTGTGAGTAAGAGGCGTAGAGATTGATCCAGATAAGGCGAAGGCAATAAAAGAGATGCTCCCTCCAAAGAATTTGAAAGAAGTTCGAGGATTGATTGGTAGGTTGCATAATTCGCCGATTCATCTCTCAGCATTCCCAAAGGCGCAGGCCTTCTATGACCTCACCAAGCCGGAGTTGAATTTTGCTGGAATGAGAATGCAGGCAGCGTTCGATGACTTCAAGATTACCTATCTAATCCGCATGTCCTGAGACCGCCTATACCAGGCAAGCCTCTCATTCTCTATGTCTCTGTTCTGGAAGATTCTGTAGGAGCTGTTCTTGCGCAAGTGGACGAAGAAGGCAAAGAAAGAGCAGCTTACTACTTGTCCAAACTCCTTAATCCTTGTGAACAGAAATATAATTTAATAGAAAAGACCTGTGCCGCACTTGTATGGGTAGTGCAGAAATTGAAGCACTACTTTCTTGCCCACACAGTGCATCTAATTGCTCGAATGAATCCAATCAAGTTCTTGCTTCAGAAACCTATCTTAACCGACCGATTAGCACGTTGGCAAAGCTTCCTTTCCCAATTTGAAATTACCTACATCCAACAAAAAGCTGTCAAAGGCTACGCTATAGCCGAGCACCTTGCTCATCACCCATTACCTCGAATTGACCCAGTCATTTCAGAACTCCCAATGAAGAATTAATGTCTCTTAATCATTCCATCTCATGTGGACATTATATTTTGATGGGGCTCTAAACTCTTTTGGAGCAGGCATTGAGGTAGCTCTATTGTCTCCAGAGGGTGTCACTATTTCGCGAGTTTGTAAATTAAATTTCCCTACCACCAACAATATCGCTGAATACGAAGCTTTATTGGTTGGTTTGGAACTTGCCCGTTATTATGGTGTGACGCGTCTCTGGATCGTAGGTGATAGCCAATTGGTCCTCCGCCAAGTGCTCACCAAATACCAAACTCTTGATCCCAAGCTCAAGCCGTATCAAGAACTTGCTTCGGCTTATGCCAAGTTGTTTACCAGCTGTCCTTTGTTCATGTTCCTCGTCACCAAAACCTTTTGGTTGACGCCCTAGCCACGGTTGGTGCGACTATGCACATGACTTATTCTGGTGACTTTGACAGCATTCAGATCGAACGCCGTCAATTCCTTTCTACTTGGATCCAAGTTCCTCTGGGTTAAGGAAGATCTGTTGATGAGAGAGGAAGCAAGGAGCAGAACAGAGGTCATGTTAGTGGAGCTCGAAAAAGAATTGGAAGACGAGGAGAAACCGTGGTATTATGAGATAGCTGAATATTGCAAAGATCAATCCTACCCTGTAGAAGCCACTTCCGAAGAAAGGAAGGCCATCAGAAGGATATCTCAGAAATACACGGTAATCAGAAATATGCTCTACCGAAGAAGTTTCTCCGGTGTTTTGCTTCGCTGTTTAGATGAAGATGAAGCTCCTAAGGTGGTCAGAGAGGCTCACTCGGGTGTTTGTGGAGGCCATGTGAGCAGCCAGATGCTTGCTAAGAAGATTCTTAGGCAAGGCTTTTACTGGCCCACTCTAGAAGAGGACTGTTCTTTCTTTGTCCGCCGGTGTGTTAAATGCCAATTGCACGCCGACAAAATTCATGCTCCTTCTTCTTCACTCCACTCGTTGTTCTCACCATGGCCTTTTGCTATGTGGGCTTTCGATATCATCGGCCCTCTTGGTGATCCTAGTTCCCAAAACAAAACAAAGTCTTTTATTCTCACAGCAACGGAATATTTCACCAAGTGGGCGGAAGCCGAAGCATATGCAGAGATTAAAGCCACAACCGTTTGCAGATTCATCATGAAGAACATCATCACCAGGTTTGGTATACCAGAGGCTATGATTATCGATAATGGACCACAGTTCATCTCCCAGGAACTCCGTGACCTCTGCAACAGGTATAAGATTGCATTGCACCATTCATCACCTTATTATCCGCAAGGCAATGGCCAGGCAGAGGCCACAAACAAAACTCTCATTAAAATCATAAAAAAGACGAGTGAAGGTAATAAATTCTCAGACTGGCCGAAAAAACTCGTGGAAGCTCTATGGGCTTACCGCACTTCAATCCGTACCCCCACAGGCAAACACCGTTTGCTCTCACTTACGGAATGGAGGTAGTAGTACCATATGAGATTCTTAAGCCATCCTTAAGAGTTCAGCTTGACAAGGAATTACCAATTGATGAGCGACGCGAGTCACTTCTTGCACAATTGGAACTCTTAGATGAGAAACGTTTGGTTGCCACCGAGCATACGAGAGCATACCAAAACAAACTCACACGTTTTTACCAAAAGAGAGTCGTTGAGAGAAAATTCAAAATCGGTGAGATGGTCGTTAAGAGAATTTTTATAAAACCTGGTGGTCCTAGGTCCAAGCTCCAACCGAATTGGGAGGGGCCATTTGTTATAAGCCAAGCTTATTCAGGCAATGCTTATAAACTAATCATGTGCAGAGGGTGAGAAACTCTCCCACTCTTAGAATGGTCTTCATCTCAAGAAATACTACCCTTAGTTTATTGCTATCTGAAAAGGAAAATTTTTGCATGGTATACAAGCCCCAAATTTGAAGGGTGTTATGTTTAATTTCCGTTTCATGTTCTTAATGTGTTAGTCAAGGAAGGCGACATTCACACACTTACACGCCTTCCTGAGAAAACCAGAGGCGCAGAATCTAAAGAAGGTCGATGTCATGTTTATAATTTTAAGGCAATATCCATTTCTTTCTCCTATTCGGTTTGCCAGTAAGAAAGGAGACCAGTGAGATTGACCTCATAAAGTTGTTTTAAAATCAGAAAAGGATCGACCAAGGCAAAAGGGGAAAGAGGAGGATCAATGAAAATCCAAACCCTCACAAAAGAGCCAAAAGAAGGCCAAATCAAATACAAAGCATGTCAAGAGTGGCAAAGTACCCGCGGAGATCCAAATGGACCCGGTCGTATGCATGCTAAATCCCAAAAAAAAAAGTCAAGTTAAGCTCGAACCTTTTTCTAAGTATAAAAAGCAACCAATTGAGTGTTTCCCCGGTTACCCGGATTACTGGCAGGCTTCCTAAGAATTCTTCTCTCCTTCTCAGGATATTGTCTTAACACCTAGGCAAGGCAAAGATCGACTAAAAAGGGCATCGCCAAAAGTCGCCTCAGGTCAAGGCACCTTTATGCATGTCTAATCCATGCCTAGACGCATTTAAGAGCAGTCAACGATTTTTAAAATTGACATCCGAATAATTGAGAGACAAATATACCATGCTTTCCAAAACCCAAAAAATTGAATATTTCAAAACCCAAACAATTTGAATATTCCAAAACCCGAATACATCAAAATCCAAAAAAAATTGAATGTTCCAAAACCCAAACAAATTGAATACACCAAAATAAAAAATAAAATAAAAAATCTGAATGTTACCAAAATCCAAACAATCTGAATATTCCATAATCCAAAAAACTGAATACCTCAAAATAAAAAAAATTGAATATTCCAAACAAAAAAAATTAATATTCCAAAATCCAAAAAATTAAATATCCCAAAATCCAAAAAAATGAATACACCAAAATAAAAAAAATCCGAATGTTACCAAAATCTAAAAAAAATTGAATATTCCAAACCCAAAGAAATATGAATATTTCAAATCTAAAAAATGAATACCCCAAAATTCAAAAAATTGAATACCCCGAAATCCAAAATTTAAATACCCCAAAACCCAAAAATTGATTGAATATTCCAAAATTCAAACAAATCTGAATATTCCAAAATCCAAAAAATTTTGAATACCTCAAAACCCAAAAAAATTGAATATTCCAAAATCTAAACAAATCTGAATATTACCAAAATCTAAAAAATTGAATATATCTAAAATCCAAAAAAAATTGCATATTTCAAAAATCCAATATATATATATTATCAAAATCTAAAGAAATCGAACGTCTTTTTCAAAATCCAAACAAGTTTCTAATCGTTGTATATCCCCGTTATGCTTGTATATTTTGTAAACACGCCGATGTCTTTGTTCCTTTTTAGCATACACTTTTAATTGTCTACCTTTCATTTCGCCTTATTTTGATAAAGGCTCAGCCCCTTGACAAATTCGTCAAGACAAACAGTACTTTTATGCAAGGGGCTGAGCCAAAACAGACACTTAACCGGTTTGTCCAGTATATTTCAGGTACCAAAACCCGAATGCACGAAGGCATGTGTATATATATATACGGCTAAAGACGGGAGCCGGACCCGAGTACAATATATCAAAGTGCCTCATCGGGCACGACATCATAAAACAGGTAAAAGAAGAAAGTACAGGGTCAAGGCAAGGCAGACTGACTCTCGTTGCCTCCCTCTGCAGGTCCAGCCTGACGGCTGCTCTCCGCCTCGCCCTGGTCGGCAGCAGTGGGCAAGGCAGGAGGCCCCATCGGCGCACGTGAGCCGGTCGAGCACTGTGCCGTTGTAGCATCCCGAACGTTCCTCTCGTACTGAGAGGAAGTCGCCAGAATGCTCTCTGAATAGGCACTGGCACGTCCCTGCTCTCTCGCACACTCTCGTCCACGCCGGTACCTCTCCTCGGACACCTTCAGCAGGCGTTCCGCGACCCCTGGCTAGTCCTCGCCTCCAGGCACTGCTGTGCCAGCTCACGGCGCTCTAACTCCCAGCGGCTCCACTCCTGCTCCCAGCGGGCCTGCTGCCTCTCCAGGTCGCAGCGCTCCAGTGACAGCAACGCCTGCAGCTCAGCCACCTCCCGATCGAGAAAGCTCGGACTCCTGCTGGGTCAGCTGGGACCGCAGCTGCGTCAGCTTAGCAGCCGTGTCTGTCACACGGGCTAGGGCATCCCGGATCCCCTCACTCTGCACAAGTGACAACCACAAGTAAGTACAAAGAAACATTTTGAATGATTATCTAACTTAAAGTACTTACCCGTGCCAGGGTCACGCTCAGCGCGCTCAGCATGCTCCACCGCCGCGGATAACTGCTGCTGGAGGGACGCCACCTCCAGAGCTGGGGCACCCCTACTGGAAGAGACATCCACTGTGTCGGCACGCTCACCCGTCAACTGTGCGGTGCGCTGTAAGGCAAAGGATGTCAGTGCATGGTAAGTTAAATAAAGCAAAGGTATGTACTTCCTTAAGAACTTACCAAAGTCTCGAGGGCCGTGCGCGCCTCGATTAGCTGCACCTCCGTGCTCGCCAGCTGACCCTGCAACTGGTCAATCAGGGTGTTCCTCCCGTCCTGTACACATGTATAAATTATAAGGTATGCTGTAAATTGTGTAATTAAAATAATTCAGGTTTAGAATTATGTACCCTCTGCGGCCTCATGAAATCGCAATGGCCCACTCCTCCTGGAAGCGCTGTAGGTACGCAATGCTGTCCGGGGCGTCCGACTCTACCAACTGGCCTCCACGCTGCCAGTCGGCGTACTGCTCGGGGAAGCGGACACGCCAGTCCACCATCTTGGCCTTCCCTCGTGTTTTCTTGCCAATCCCCCGGGGCTCCATCTCCTCACACCAACCCTGGTGCAGTCCCAGTGTGCGTGCCGCCAGCGGGAGGCGGAGTGGCTCGATCTCGTTCAAGCAATGGACCCAAATGTCCCGCCTGAACAGAGGTCGTCCACTCACCACCTAGGGCTGATCGGCATCACCCTGGACTGCATAAGGCTCCCACACCACCTGCACAAGCATCGATTAGCCAATTTCAATAATGCTTAAGCTTAAAGAAAGAGTGTGTAAGAAATCCTACCAGAAGTGCGTGGAAATCTCAGACATGCTGGCGGAGGGCCTCCAGCTGGAAGGTGTAAGTGGCCGTGCTCACCAGCGGCAGCCACCTCTGTGCGAGCGGGACAGCGTCTGGGCGCACCACCGTCGCCCTACCCAGTGGGAGGTAGTGGTAACTCCACACCTGCAAACAATTAAACAATGTCAGTAACAAATTCAAAATTGCAGAGAATTTAAAGATAAGTCAGAATGGAGTTTAAAATTTAAAACCATACCTGAAGAAAGGGCGCGAATCCGCCCACAGTGGTCTTCCGTCCGGTGCCGGTAGAAAGGTCAGCGAAGGTGTGCGCCAGCAGTGCAGCACCCCAGGCGTACATGCCTACCTCCCCAAGTCTCCTAGTATCTCCAAAAATTGGCAGTGGATGCCGTCACCCTTGGTGGTGAACAACATCTTGCCGAAGAAGAATACTAGGAACCTGCGAAGGTCCCTGTCCACCCTCTCCGTCTCTGTCTGGTCCTGGCCGTACGCTGCCCTGGCCAGCCCTGCTGCCCGCTCCACGAAGTCTGGTAGGAGCTCGTCTGCTCACTGCCTCACCTTGGCCAGCCCCAATGACCCTAAAAGCGTCACTCGGCCGACCACCCTACGGTCACCGAGGTCATCTCCGTGGGGCTCCAAACCCAGGAGGTCCTGTGCCAGGTCTGTGTAGTCGGCGTAGGTGACCCCCGTCACCGCCTCCTTGTCAACCCTCAGCCCTGTGATGCGGGCCACATCCTCTAGACTGGGCACCATGTGCCCCCACGGGAAGAGGAATGCTCGGCTGGCTCGGTCCCACCTTTCCCTAACTGCCTGAATGAGCGGGGGGTCAATGAAGAACGGCTCGATCTCCAAGATCGAGCCGAAACCCATCTCCCGGACCTCTCCTTCTGGAAATCCGGGATGCCTTGGTATGCCGCCGCAACCAAGGGCCACATCGTCCGCAGCCGCATTATGCCCTGAAATACAAGAAATATCTAAGGTCAGAACTGTCAAAACCAACTGAGCAGAAAAAATCACTTCTGGCTTGAATCGCGTCCAGAACAACCATCGCGATTCAACTTTTAAAAGGCGTCCACTACTGTGGTCGCGATTCAGTTCCAAATCGCGACGCCCAAAGGCGCCACGATTTTAGGACAAGAATCGCGCCATCTGGATTCGACGCGATTCTTGCCCCTTTCTTCCCGGCGCCCGGCGCCCCCTCCTCTCTTCTCCGCCCCCTCCTCCTCGTCGACCGCCACTTCCGCCGTCCCTTCCGGCACGTCGCCGTCGTCGCCGTCGCCATCGCCGCTTGCCTCCGCCGCCGGCACGAGCGCAAGCTCGGTGCCGACAACCGCCTCCGTCGAGCCGCCGCTCGACGAGGCCGGTGTTTCCTCTGCCGAACCCTCCACCGGACCCCGCCACCGCTTCACCACCATCCGCTTCTCCATCGAGTGAGGAGTGAGAGAGGGTGCGAGTGAGAGAGTGAGAGTTCGAGAAAGAAAGTTGAGAGAACGAGAGTGAAAGGCAATGAGAGAGGCCGGGGAAGAAGGCGCGCGACAGCTTTCAAACTGTCGTTAATCGCGTCAAGTACAGACGCCGCGATTTGTGAACCGTAAAGGCGTCCCTACTTCCTGCCGCATTTTAGAAGCATCCTAAACCGCGTCCATCACGGCCGACGCGGATTTCGAACCGCCACAAATATAGGCGTCGGCCCTGTACGCCGCGATTCAGAAGACATCATGACCCCTGACCGGATTGTCAGGGGTGCGAAATTTAAAATTTTGATATGCGGCGGCCCTTCTCGTCGTGATTCATAAGTAATGATGACAGCTGTACGGGCTCTGTGCGCGCAGATTTTGAGGGTTCCTTATTCGCGTCTGTAACAAGCGTCGCATTTTAAAGTATACACGGCAATTCTTCTGGACGCGTTTTACATATGATAAAGGCGACGACTGTCCTGGACGTGATTTCCTGCGGTGTTCAGTAGAACAATTTTTCAAGCAAAACTTTTGAGTTGTTGTGCTATGATTTCATGTCATTCAAGAAACCATTCAACATCAGGCACCTTGACACCCTTTTTTCCAACTCAAGCACAACTTGACTTTTATTTATTTGTAGCTTGTCCCAATATTTACAAACTCCTTGAGACCACTTTCTCTCAAGATCGGAGTTTTCTTAAACCCCTCGCATAATTCGCCTTCTCATTTCTCATTTTCCCTCTCACTTGGAGCCGGCCCCCTGAAGATGCATACTTTCCATAGGGCCTTGATTGTGTTCGCCTCCTCGCCGTCATTATTGGTGCCGAGTTCCCGACGCTTGATAGGCAGGATATGTGACGGTCCCTCAAAGACGCGCCGAGCGAACCCGAGCTGGGGGAGGCATCGGTGCGGATTGTACAATACAAATTCGGATGCCCCGATCAAGCGAAGATCCCACCAAGCGCCAGTCTGCTCCTCAAGTCCCGATTAGAGAATGGCGTCGAACCACATTGAACACTTCCTCGGACACATCTCGGAGGTACTCACGCCAATCCATCCGAGTCTTCAACTGTGGCGCGCGTTTGCTACTCGCCCTTCCAGGCCAATAATGTTGTCTAAATGTTTCAGCAAACTTTTGGAAAAGATCCGAGACGAGTGGAAACCTCGTTGCTCAAATAGAATTTTAAATGCAGGTCAACCCACATGTAAATAGAAGCATAGATCCGTACAGGGGCCTACCTAGGCTTGACGCTGTGAGCCTGCTGTAAAGGAAGGCGAGGACAGCCGGTCCTAATCTTTCACCCTCCCAGATGGCGCATACGGCCCCTAACTGATCCAGCTCTACCACGTTGTCCGTTGATGGGAAAAGGATTGCTCCCGCCACGCAGACGGCGAAGCCCTTCATCACCCGCTCCAAATCTTCATCATCTTCAGCTTCTCCAAGCTCCCGCTTAGTCCAAACCGCCAGCTTTTGGAGGTGGATGCCTTTGTTAGTTCGTATTTCATAAGTCTCTCTTGCATCCATGAAGCTTTCAAGAACAGATTTGCTGGTATAGCTCCTCGACGCGATCATCATTTCATCTTCTTCACCTTGTTTCATCCGCCGAAGGCCTAGAAACACCTTGACCTCTTCCAAAAGAATAGTCGCTTCAAAGTTTTTGAAGAGGAAGGTTTGGGTTTGAGGATGTCATACCTCAACCAATGCTCCCATGGCAGCCCAATCGAGATGTACCTCATGATACTTCTTCGCATGTACCGCAAAGTTATTAATTCCCCATCATTTGAGAACGTTGGTCATGCCTAGAGTAATGTTTGAGGTGAGGTGCTGAAGCCATGGTAGGCGCATGAAGCGTCGGTTCCCCGGGAAGGGCGGGTAATCCTTCAAATTATAAGAGTTGAGTCATAAGAACGTCAAGAACACGCTAATCAAGCTTAAAAAGGGCACAAACCGAGCTCAAGTCTACCTACCACATTAGCTTCAATAAGCTTGCTTATATGGCCATTCACTTGACTCAACCTTTTGAAATTGCCCCCTCTTGATCCCTTGGAAGAAGAAGGGCCACCATGCTCCATTTCCCCCAATCTCCTTTCCTTTCTCCCTCTTGGAGCCTTGGGGTACAAAGAGTGAGTGTGAGGGGAGTGGGTGAGAAAATGAGGATGAGGATGTTGTGGGTTGATGTGTGAAAGGGTTTGGAGGAGGTGGGTCGGTGACTCACCCAATGTCTAGAAGCATCCCCACTCTCCCTTGTATCCAAAAGGCAGAAAAGTGAAAAGTTTGGGTTCTGACCCGCTCCTGCAAATCGCGTCCACTAAAGTCGCCGCGATTTTCGTGATTTAAGGCGTCCGATGTAATGGACGCGATTTTTAATTGTCATGCTTTTTTGTGAACTGATGTGTTTTGTGCTGCCTAAGTACAGGGTTCGAGATGTTTGCTATGTTACAAGATGCACGAATATCCTCTATAGTCTCTACATTGGTAACGTATATTGCATTTTACTATACGTTATACTTATTAGAATTTATCAAGGACCTTAAGGCTCTGATAAATCTGGAGTTTGAGTTCTCCTTCACTGCCAAAAACGAGGATAATTCCAGAGAATTCTTGCTTTTTAGGATAGGCCGTTTGCACTACAGGGGGATGACGGTTCCTACCGGTATCCTGACCCCTTACGGTACAACAATATTATCCTTGATTACTTGATATTTTGTTTTATTTTATGAATATTTTCTTTTATGCCCCGCATGCATTGCACACAGGTTTTCAGGAAGATCACTTAAAAAGCTTAATTAAAGATAATCACTTGGCCCATAATTGCTAAAGCAACCCGAATATTCCACTTAGAGTCTAGTACTCAGTTTATCATAAAGCTGTTTGAAGATCTTCTTTTTCGGAGAGAAACTCGTCCATCATGGATCCTTGTCATTTCATTTACTTTACCTTCTCGATCCACCTCCGGCCGTGGCAGCCCCACACGAAGGTGAAACCTAACGGATTACGTCCTTAGGAACTTCCCGACGACGGAAGTTGATCATTGCATTGTCTTTACTCTCCTTAGCTTAGTTGTCTTTGATTGATGAGTTTTCTCTCCAAAAGAGTTTCCGAAGAGCAGTTTTATTATGAATTGACAAACGGCTCCAGTCATGTGCCCTAACGGGGCGTGTCTCATTACACCTTGGCACTTACTTTTCAGTTGTTTCACTTCATACCGCTTCATTTACGCCACCTTGTTTGCCTCATTTCACGTCATTCTGCTTCGCTTCCTTACAAAGCAAATGCCAAGGTGAGGCATCTGTAGACACGCCAATTTTCCCAAAATTTGACAAAGTTTCGGGTTGCGTTGTAACGCCTCAAAAGTGACTGTCTTAAGTTAACACATTAAGTAATTTTCCTATTTTCCTCCCTTTTTTTAGGGCTTTTTAGGGTTTTTAGAAAAGCTAGAAAATGTTGCAAAAAAATCCTTGAAGAGGGGTCTGGGCACTGTTTGAAATCGCGTCTAGGACAATCGACGCCTTTTGTGGTGCTATTAACGCGGCGGTCGGAACCGACGCGATTTTGGTACCGCCTTTATAGGGCACTGGATAACCGACGGATAAAGGCGTCCATTAGGCCCGCCACGATTTAAAAGTCAACATTCACGGTCGTGTCAGAGCACGCACATTTTGACACATGACAAGGGATATGTCGCAGCAAGAAAACGCGTCGCTCCTGTACGACGCGATTCTCAGCCGCCTGACACACCATGCCGTTGTCAGGTGTCAGAATTACAAATCGCGACCAGTTGGCCCGCCGCGATTTTCAAACCGCCAGGCGGTAGTTAATCACGATGCTCTAAGTGGACGCGTTTTGAACCTAAATACGGTCATGCCTGTCAAATCAATTTGACTTTCCAAATCGCGGTGATTGAAGCCGACGCGATTCTTAAATATCGTCGCGCACCGTAATCATCATGTTTTGGCAGGTTTATGGACATTAAGCGGTTGTTAATCGCGGCAAGTCAGGCCGACGCATTTAAACTCTTTGAAGGCGGCGACTGTTCTCGACGCGATTTTTCCCAGCATTAAGACTTCGCGCATAAGCCCATTTCTAGGGGGTCGGGCCATTTGTTGAAGGGAGAGGGGTTTTTATAGAGAGAGAGAGAGTCCGGGTTTTTAGAGAGAGAATCTAGAGAGAGAGAGAGAGCTTCATCTCCCCAACGGCGGAGCTCTGCACGCGCGACGTCTCCGCTTCCGGACCTTCGTCTCCATCGTCTGGAAGATCCCGTGGTGTTGTACGCGACGTTCTGGAGCACCAGACGATCCTCCGTTGCGATCCATCCACGTGGAGACGCCGTCATCTCGACCGTCTAGAAGCGGCTTCCATCTCATCTCTCTCTCTTTTCCTCCCCCCCCCCCCTTGGGGCTCTTTTTTAGACAGTACACACATGCACACACGTGCATGTCTTCTCTCACCCACTTAGGGGTTTTGCATTTCAGTCCTTAGAAGGTGCGTCTGCACCCTTTCTATGCATTTTCTATGGTCTTCTGTTATTTTCATTTACTACATTGTCGTTTAACCCGTTCGTTTGTCTTTTGTTGTCTTTTGTCCCAGGTACCGAGCTGAATCTCTTTCGCCGGCCGGCCGGTGGAAGGAGGAGGGTGAACCCACGCCCACATCCCGCTTCTTTTCTACGGGTAAGAAGTTACACATCACCTCCTTTCCTACCCGTCCCTACTTTTGGTGCTTTTAGGAAAAGTACCTGGCGGCCGCATTTCATTTCTTTCATCGTCGATCCCTTCTCTATTCCCGTGTGGAGACGGTCGTTTTTTTTTTTCATCCCCCGCGGGGTGGGAAAATAACCACGTCTACAAGCGTGCCCCTACTTTTCTGGAGTTATTTGATAAGACTCATAAGCGGAAGGGGACGGATGACTATGTTAGCGAGAGTGCCCGCACAATCGCTGTAAGTCAAGCTACAAATTATGGATTCAATTAAGATATTAAAATAATTTGTTGTCAATAATTTAATTTTAATTTGTTCTGCAGGAGACCTACGACAGGACGATGGCGAAGCGCTATGCAGAGGGCACTCCCCAGCCAGACTTGGATCTAGAGGCTTGGGTCGACGCAGCGGGAGGGCCGAGGAAGGGTCGAGTGTACGGCTTTGGGGACAGCCTGGATACTCATCCAGTGTTGTCCTCATATGCGAGTTTGATCGCTCCTCCGGCATACGCGAGTTCAACTGCTGCGCCCCCCGTCAGTGGTGTAGAGGAGATTAGAGACCTCATTCGGGAAGAGCTACGGGCACAGCTACAGACACAACGAGCAGAGCTATAGACGCAGTTCGGCGATAAGGTTCAGCAGTTGATCTCAGCCATGCAGGGAGTACGCCCCACACATCTAGCACCTCAGGTCAGTATTAGTATTAATTTCATATACTTTGGATGAGATGAAACCACTAAAGAATGTCAACAGGGAAAAAAAAGAAATCTAAATTAATTAACCTAACATAAGTGTAAAGGGCGTTCAATTGACGGATCTTAAAAAAACCTGTCTAAAGGGTCAAAACACACAACCCGAGGGTCCAAAATCCCAAATAGGGATCCGATTGGCGTGCCGTTTTCTCCGACACAATCAGGTGGGTTAAAGTGACGTGTGGGAACTGACGGAATCCAATTTGGACTCCCGGATTGGGTTGGGCGTTCAATTGACGGATCTAAAAAATACCTAAGTATATATAAAGGGTCAAAACCTACAACCTGGGGGTCCAAAATCCCAAATAGGGATCGGATCGGCGTGTTGTTTGCTCCGACACGACCGAGTGAGTTAAAGTGACGTGTGGGAACTGACGGAATCCAATTTCGACTCCCGAGTTGGGTTGGGCGTTCAATTGACGGATCTAAAAAACACTCAAGTATATATAAAGGGTCAAAACCTACAACCTTGGGGTCCAAAATCCCAAATAGGGATACGATCGGCGTGTCGTTTTCTCCGACACGACGGGTGGGTTAAAGTGACGTGTGGGAACTGACGGAATCCAATTTGGATCCCCGGATTGTGTTCGACATTGAAATGACGGATCTAAAAAACAGTCAAGTATGTATAAAGGGTTAAAACCTACAACCCGGGGGTCTAAAATCCCAAATAGGGATCCGATCGACGTGCTGTTTTCTCCGACACGACCGGGTGGGTTAAAGTGACGTGTGGGAACTGAAAAAATCCTATTTGGATCCCCGGATTGTGTTCGGCGTTCAAATGACTGATCTAAAAAATAGCTAAGTATATATAAAGGGCTAAAACCTACAACCCGGGGGTCCAAAATCCAAATAGGGATCGGATCGGCGTGTTGTTTGCTCCGACACGACCGAGTGAGTTAAAGTGACGTGTGGGAACTGACGGAATCCAATTTCGACTCCCGAGTTGGGTTGGGCGTTCAATTGACGGATCTAAAAAACACTCAAGTATATATAAAGGGTCAAAACCTACAACCTTGGGGTCCAAAATCCCAAATAGGGATACGATCGGCGTGTCGTTTTCTCCGACACGACCGGGTGGGTTAAAGTGACGTGTGGGAACTGACGGAATCCAATTTGGATCCCCGGATTGTGTTCGACATTGAAATGACGGATCTAAAAAACAGTCAAGTATGTATAAAGGGTTAAAACCTACAACCCGGGGGTCTAAAATCCCAAATAGGGATCCGATCGACGTGCTGTTTTCTCCGACACGACCGGGTGGGTTAAAGTGACGTGTGGGAACTGAAAAAATCCTATTTGGATCCCCGGATTGTGTTCGGCGTTCAAATGACTGATCTAAAAAATAGCTAAGTATATATAAAGGGCTAAAACCTACAACCCGGGGGTCCAAAATCCCAAATAGGGATCCGATCGGCGTGCCGTTTTCTCCGACACGACCGAGTGGGTTAAAGTGACGTGTGGGAACTGACGAAATCCAATTTGGACTCCCGGGTTGGGTTGGGCGTTCAATTGACGGATCTAAAAAACACCCAAGTATATATAAAGGGTCAAAACCTACAACCCAGGGGTCTAAAATCCCAAATAGGGATCGGATCGGCGTGCCGTTTGCTTCGACACGACTGGGTGGGTTAAAGTGACGTGTGGGAACTGACGGAATCCAATTTGGACTCCCAGATTGGGTTGGGCGTTCAATTGACGGATTTAAAAAACAACCAAGTATATATAAAGGGCTAAAACCTACAACCCGGGGGTCCAAAATCTCAAATAGGGATCGGATCGGTGTGCCGTTTGCTCCGACACGACTGGGTGGGTTAAAGTGATGTGTGGGAACTGACGGAATCCAATTTGGACTCCCGGGTTGGGTTGGGCGTTCAATTGACGGATTTAAAAAACACTCAAGTATATATAAAGGGTCAAAACCTACAACCGGGGGTTCAAAATCCCAAATAGGGATCGGATCGGCGTGCCGTTTTCTTAGACACGACCAGGTGGGTTAAAGTGACGTGTGGAAACTGACGGAATCCAATTTGGACTCCCGGGTTGGGTTGGGTGTTCAATTGACGGATTTAAAAAACACCTAAGTATATATAAAGGGTCAAAACCTACAACTCGGTGGTCCAAAATACCAAATAGGGATCGAATCGGCGTGTCGTTTGCTCCAACACGACCGGGTGAGTTAAGGTGGCGTATGGGAACAGACGGAATCCAATTTGGATCCCCGGATTGGGTTCGGCGTTGAAATGACAGATCTAAAAAACACCCAAGAAACGACGTATCCAAAAATTGTATCTAATTAAACTTGAGAAATAATCATATATTTTAAATTTAATTTTCGAAAATAATGTATGTCTTTTAATTTTTATTAATGTTTCTCAAATTAATTTTTTTTAATATAGGATCCACCTCCGGCACCTGACGATGACGAGGTAGGGACAGCAGACGATCGAGCAGATCTGTCTTGATTTTTTGTATTTATTATTCTGTATGATTTTATATTTGTTGTATTTTATGATTTTATGATTTTTATGTTGATCGTGAGTATTTGTGAAATTTATAAATATTGTAGCAGGTTTGAAAAATCCTTTTTATATGTCAATTTTAAAAAAAATATACTGCACATTCCGACGGCTTTTCCGATGGATAATTAGACGTCGGAAATTTTTAATTACCGACAGAAAAAATCGGTCGGTAATTCCGTCTATAGTTCTGACGGATTTGTTCCGACGAAATTTGTGTCAGTATTTACCGACGGGATTTACCGACAGGAATGCCCGTCGATAAATACTGACTAAATTTCCTACGAATATGTCCGTCGGAGTTACCCCCGTCGGTAAATACTGACTAAATTTCCGACGGATATGTCCGTCGGAGTTACCGACGGATTTCCGACGGAATTCTTGTATGTCGGTAATTTCTGACCAATTGTTTCTGACGAATTATTTCCGACGGCTTTCAGACGGAAAGCTGTCGGAAGGATTATTTTCCGACGTATTACCGACGGATTTCTGACGGATTCCGTCCGTCGGAACAACCACATTTTCCTGTAGTGGATAGAGAGGTGGTCCAAGTCAAGAGAAAGTGTATAGAAACGAGTCCATCGTGCCTCGAGTGCTTGAAGGCCGAGAGAAAACGATAACGGTGTACAAAACTTGCGAATAAAATGAAGACATGTATATTTAAATAAGAAAAGTTAGTCATTTATTTCACTAAATTACCAGATACATTATTAAATAATTCAATAGGGTAAAGGGGCCAATATGATCGTTAAGTGTGTGCTTGTGTAAGAAATCAAGAGATCATAGTTGATTGTGCATATGGCTTTTACATTGATTGATTGCATGTATCATTAATCATTAATTGCTAATGCTATCAAAGTTATTCATAACAGTAGTTAATTAGGGTTGGTCAATGTCTAAATGGTATAAACATAGGGTTTTATTGCAAAAATTACACTCTGTTGAAGTCGCGACGGGATTGGCTGTCGCCTTCAAGTCGCGACGTAAGGCCCGGTCGCGTTCTGCTGAACCGGCAGACGGAATGAACCGGGGGCAGGTCGCGATGCGTCGATCTGCCGCGTTCATAACGCGTCGGACCCCGGTGTCACGAGCCCTCTGAGATCGCGGCGTATCGTGCTGTCGCGACCTCAGGAGGTGGCCCGAGCCCTGAAAAGTGGTTTTGCCCTTTTTCCAGAGCAGATCCTGTTTGATATATGATATTTGTAAATTCAATATAAAATCATACGATGATCCAAAAATCACGAAACCAGTTTAAAAAGAAATTAGACACATAGATCCATCAACATGTACGGCTAATTTGAAAATAGACAAGGTTTAGGCATGCTTTGATCGTGTTACATTTCTGTGACCTAAACTTACGCAGTTAGGGTTCAATGAATTAATTAATGATGGATACATGATGAAAAATTTCGAAACTAGGGGCGTTCGAAACCTAACATGATGTAGTATTCATGAGAAATTTCTCATGGTATGAAGTTAAGTATGAACGAGGTTCACAAACAAACATGAAGGGTCGGGTGCATGGATCTGACAAGGGATTCAAAGAATTAATTCTCCCTCATGGGAGATTGAAATAGAGTGAAACTAGAGGCGTTCGAAAGCTCATACAATGTAGTATTAATGAGAATTTTCTCATGGCATGAAAACAAGTACATGTGGGGGTCTAGAGCAAACATGAGAGTTGGGATTCATGGTAATAGCAGGGATTCAAGTAATTAATTTGCCCAAATGGATGAGCGAAATACACTAAAGCGAGAGGGCTTTTGAAGAGGTTAATGAACTCTACTAGGATAATTTTTACACGAATTTAACTTGAGAGATTGTCTACCTTTTTGCGCTGTAAAGATCCTAGGGTTTGGGTTGACGAAATTTTCAAGTTCTTCTTGCTCCAAGCCTCCTTCTTCTCCATGCTCCTCGTCCTTAGCCTCCTTCCCTTGTGTTCCAAACATCAACGAAAATGGGGCTTGGTAGATACGAATTAGAGGTCTATTAGGTTGCTTAAGAGTCCTAATGACTTAAAACTCTTCCTTTCCTTCAAACTTCGAATTTTTACATTTATCTCCCTATTCTCTTATATTTATCCACTTAATAAGATAGGGAGATGTCCAATTTCGTGGGTAATAGGTTAGGATAGACTTAGGACTCTTTTTAAGATATTTACATCTTATTTTAGTATTTATCTTACCCTTATTTAATTAATTTATTAATTAACTTCGAATTTCTTATTTATCTCCCCCTTTACTATCATTATTCCACCTATTTGGCTTGGGGAGAACTTAAATTTCAAGCTAATGGATTTGGGTAAGTCTAGGATTCTTTTTAAGATAAATAGGAGTCTTATTGGTGTTTTAATGATCCATTTTTCATTAAGAGATATTATAATTACGAATTTCCCTATTTATTATAGGTCTTCCATTTTATCCCTATTTTGTTTTATCTAAATTCCCTTTTTAGATTAAGATAGAGTCCTATTGAGTTGGGCTACTGTTAGGACTCTTTTTAAGATAATTTAGGAGTTAAAATAGTCATTATCTTACCCCCCCCCCCCCCCTTTATTTATTAATATTTTTGGTACGAATTTAGGCTTAATTAATTCCCATGCAATTTGGGCTCTTCACATTTGGGCCCATCAATCCATGCTTGGACCACTTATACAACCCATACTTAATTTGGCTTAATGAGTTTTTAATTACTTCGAATTATTCACCCTTTATTCTAATTTAAATCCATTTATCATATTTATTCAATTGATTTCTTTTTTTAATTCAATTTAATATTACTTATCCCAATATTGATAATCTTCATCCATCCTTTGGCATCTTTCTTTTGACCAAGTAACTTATATATAACTTAATTGTACAACCAATATACTTAATTTACTTAATGAGTTAATTATCCTTTCGTTAGTGAATTTATTCATGAGCCAAGATTGTCCATTTGTCCAACTATCATAATGAGCTATCAACCCATATTATTTAAAGTCTACCTATATGTTTATTTTAATTTTTAATTCACTTTGGCTCATATAATAATGGGTTCTCTGTTTTATTCATTATTTACGACAATAGGTCGCATAAATTCTCGAACTAGGTCTAAATGACTTCTTTATGCCTAAACTTCTTGATGGATCATTAAGAATATTATTTAAAGTATTACTATTATTTTTACGTTATTTTTATATGGGTTTATACGCACGTGATAATGATGCGTACCTTTTTAACTAGTTAAATTTATTAATAGATAAAAATTTTTAATTTATCCTATATTTTAAGTTACAGAATTTTTCGGGGTACTACAGTATGTGTGTGAGAGATCATGAAGTGGTCAGATTTTAAATATGAATCAAATTCAACATACTGATTTTAAAGACGAATCAAATTCAACAGACCAATTCTGATCTACTTATAATAATAGGGATCTTAATGAGATGCAGTTCGTGATTCAACGATCATATAAGAATTAAGATCCAAAGATATTCTAACCTATGGTAGAAGTACTGATGATGAAGAAGTTAATTTAAACTAATTTTCTTCATTTATTCTTTGTTTATAGCTAATGATGACACAGTTGACCTAGGCATTAGAAGCCAATATCACATATGCTCGTTAATTGAAAGTTTGGATTTTCCTATACCAGATGACCTAAGTGTTGGCCCTTTTGGTACGGCAGCAAGCTAACCTAGAGGGGGGGTGAATAGGTTTTTCTGAAATCTGAAATAGAAACTTAAACACAGAAATTAACACTTGAAGGTTTGGTTAGTTTGGTGTGATAAAGAGTAGCAGTGCGGAAGCAAATGAACAATCACACAAAGGACACAAGGAATTTATCCTGGTTCGGCCCTTCCCACATGGAAGTCCTACGTCCAGTCCCCAAGCAACCTCTTGGGATTTCACTAACCAAGGGTACAGTCCCCCTTAAGGACACTACAACACCCAGCACCCCAGCTGGTCTTCTTCTCTTTCCGGGCAAGAAGGCAGCCCACTTCTTTTACAGGTAAAGAAGTCAACCTCCTGGTACAAACCCCAGTGCGGTTCTGCTAGACACAACCCCTAGCTGGGTTACACACTGTATACAGTCCTACAGCTGGACAGAAGTCTTTCTTAGAAAAGAAAGAACAAAGCTGAGAGTTGGAACAAATAAAAACCAACTACAAGAACTCTCAGCAAAAGACTCTCTCCCCCAGATTTACAAGATGCACACAGAGAGAGAGAGAAGAGAGGAGAAGGAGCTTGAATGCTTCAGTGCTTCAGATGCTTGAACACTTCTTCTTGGGCTCAGGCTCTTTCTCTCTTTTTCTTTGAGTGTATTTGGAGTTCAGGTTCCTCACTGGTTGTACACTCATTCAAAAGATCTTCAGGAAAAGCTCTCAGTTCTTCTTCAGCCTTGCTTCATCTTTTATATGAGCAATTTGAATAAATCCGTTGGAGTTCTAGCCGTTGTTCATCTTCTCTTTCTTCTGATAATTTGTGGTCTACGAGGTCTGCAAGCATAGAAAAAAGTGTTTAGATAAAAGAGTGTTTCTGTCAAAAAGGCTCATACCTCTATGTTTCCTGTTGCCACCCAGAAGTAGTAAGTAATCTCTCTTTTGTTGGCAGGAGAGAAGAGATCTAGAAAGATAAGTAAAAAGATCTCCTGTCAGAAAGATAGAGGATTACGCAAATCAAGAATATTTGACTTTTTCACTAGATGCCAAAAATATTTTGGAATATAAAGGAAATCTATGTTTAAGTGAAATCCATGTTGAAATCCATATTTTATAAAGGAATCCATGTTTCACTTATCAAATCCTTATGAGAGTTACAAAGGAATCCATGTGAGAAGTCTGTGTGAGTTACAAAGGAATCCTTATGAGAAGTCTGTGTGAGTTACAAAGGAATCCTTATGAGAAGTCTGTGTAAGTTACAAAGGAATCCTTATGAGAAGTCTGTGTAAGTTACAAAGGAATCGTTATGAGAATTACAAAGGAATCGTTATGAGAGTGAATCCTTATGAGAGCGAATCCTTATGAGAGTTACAAAGGAATCGTTATGAGAATTACAAAGGAATCGTTATGAGAGTGAATCCTTATGAGAGCGAATCCTTATGAGAGTTACAAAGGAATCGTTATGAGGAATCGTTATGAGAGTGAATCCTATGAGAGCGAATCCTTATGAGAGTTACAAAGGAATCCTTATGAGAGTTACAAAGGAATCCTTATGAGTTACAAAGGAGTCTGTGTGAGTACAAAGGAATCCTTATGAGTTACAAAGGAGTCTATGTGAGTTACAAAGGAATCCTTATGAGTTACAAAGGAGTCTGTGTGAGTTACAAATGAATCCTTATGAGAGTCACTTATCAAATCGTTATGAGACCAAATCGATGTGGCACTTTGAACTGAAATCCATATATATATTGAATGGAATCCATTTATCGGTTTAGTGCAAATCATTATAGAATAATGTCATAAAATTATATTTATTAGAAAATCATGATATTTAATTTATTATTAGAAAAATCATGCTAATAAATACATTTAATATTCAATTAATCATGTAAATTTATATTTATTAAGAAAACATAATATTAAATATTTTTAATAATAATTAATTAAACATAAATTTTATTATCACCAAAATAAAATGGTAAAATATAGGAGTGGTTCAACACTAAGCATTAAAAGCCAATACTAGTTCTTTCTCATTACGATTAAATTTGATCATATTAATGTGCCTTAACTGTTCATTCCCTGAAATTATCGTCCTCTTTTGATGTCGACACATGCTCTTTAGGTGTTGATACACAATTATTTAGTATCATCACAAGATAGTACATTAATAGATATAGTAATATTTATAATTATAAAAAATAAATATATTGATGCAAGTAGTAAATATATTTATTTCTTCAAATTTTATGTATTAAAATTAATACATATGACAGCGGCTATTATCCGCCGCCATACAATTATATGGTAGCGGCTTCTCAAAGCCGCTGCTAAAGAATAATATGGCAGTGGGTACTTAGTCGTTGTCATATTTTTGCCCTGTCCCACCACAAAAACCTCCTTCCCCCTTCCTCTCTCTCTCTCTCTCTCTCTCTCTCTCTCTCTCTCTCTCTCTCTCTCTCTCTCTCTATCTCTCTCTCTCTCTCTCTCTCCTCTCTCTCTCTCTCTCTGGCCCAAACCCTCCCTCCCGGGTCCCCTCCCCTCCGGCGGCAGCCCCATCCCCTCCCTCCCACACACACACACAGAGATTGAGAGGGAGGGGGCCGTCCCCCTCCCCTCTGGTGGCCCCCACCCCCATCCCTTCCCACCCACACACACACACACACACAGAGGTTGAGAGGGAGGGTGTCGACCCCCCTCCCCTCCAGTGACCCCCATCCTCTCCCTCCCCTCTGACGGCATCCCCCACCCCCACCCCCATCCCCTCCCTCCCTCCCACACAGTCACGCACACACAAAGGTTGATTGGGAGGGGGCCGACCCCACTCCCCTCTGGCGGCCCCCACCTCCATCCCCTCCCTCCCCTTCGACGATAGCCCCCACCCCCCATCCCACACATGCACACACAGAGAGGTTGAGAGGGAGGGGGCCGACCCGCCTTGTGGCGGAACGCCTCGGCCAAGCCCGTTAAACCAATAACGCACTTGATCCGAGTCCGCCTCCCGCGAACGGGCCGTAGCCTCGCAAGGGAAACCAAACCACAGTCTGTGTAAACATAAAGGAACACACCACATTTCATATATAATTTTTCACAATTTACATAGCCATAATCCATTAAAACTGAAAAGGTGTACAAAAGCCTGGGGCATACCCCGAGGTACAACAAAAGAAAGTAAACAACTACAAAACTACAAGACTATACTGCTGAGTACTACTCCGCTGGAGGTACTGACCCTGCTCCGCTACGACGCGGCCCAGAACTGGACGCCGGACGGGAAACGTCCTCCTCGCCCTCACCTGTGGGGGTAGGGGTGAGCCTCTCTAGTCACTGGCTCAGTAGGGAACTCCCCCAAAGCCGAACAAACCACAAACCACAGGTACAAAACAGTAAACAGTACCAACAACATATAAAACAGCTAAGCAGGTAAGTAAAGCTGTAAAAGTACTCACCGTCTGTCGAATACGAGAAACAACTGTAGTAATTAAACAGCAAACCCAAACAGGTGTACAAGCCAGAGTAGAGACAGCCAACACAAGCCACGTAAACTGGTTCGTGACACCCGAAACTGACTCGGACAACTAACACAGGTCCACCTCTCAGTCTCGCAGCCACGGACGAAAGGTCCAGCTGCCGCTCCACGTAAAAAGGTCAAACAACTGTGGAGACCAACTAAACCACCACAACCTGCAGACCACACGGTCACAGGCCCATGCCTGGCACCTCCAGAGACCCTGGCCTGGGCTCGCTAGAGTGAGGCACTGGTAAAAGGACTAGCTGGGGTCCAGTACGTCTACTGGTGTCCGTACCCCCAACTACGAGCGCGCTACAAGTGACTAAAAACAACCACAACTGTCACTGTCCCACTGTCGTCTTTCCCTCAGCCGGACGTACAACTCTAACACAAGAGTGAGGGTGTCCAGGTCAGACGACACAGACCTCAACGGTACAACACAAGTACCGGGACAAAGCCCCGAGCTAGCTAACAGCCTGGCTCACAAAGAACCTGGGGCACCCAACTGGAGAGGTAACCACGGTAGGCGTCGTACTACTCGCCACGTACACAAAACCACGTGTACGTCACACACAAACTGCGTAAAACCTCAAGTAAACCACAAGTAACCACTGGTCCACTACACGTGAACCCAACTGACTCGCGTACACAACGCGCAGTCACCGAAGTAAACAACTAACAGCATACCTTGTATGCTAAACACGAGAACCATGTGCACTTAGTGCACCTCGTATAATTTCACACATGCATTATCGATAAAACACCATAATTAGCCATTTCTGTTCATGTAGGAGTAGGCGGCCACATCGATTGCCGCTTACAGGAAGTAGACGGCAAGGTCCCTGGCCGTCAACCTCCTGGCTGAAGATCTTGGCGGCAAACGATGTTGACGCCAAGTTCCCGGCCTTAAACCTGCAGAAACCCTAATCCGGTCCTGCGAGTTCTCTAGCTGTTCTAATTACTGGAAAACATGCAAATGCATACCCTCTAGCATGACAGAACCCAATGCAACCCGTTTAAACATGATTCGAACAATAAACTACTCAAACCACCCATTATCCCATATGGTGCAACTCTATCCAAACATGGATTATCATGCGGATTTAAGTAGTTATGATGTGTTTAATGTTTCTACGGAGCTACCAAGGTTCGTCCCCTACCTCAGAACGCGTTAGAATCTCCCGCAACTCCCGGTTTACACCGAGCCCTCCGCGAGCTCCCACGCGAATTGCACCACGCCGCGACGTTTCCTCGCGCAATTCGGCGACGCCGCGCGTCTCACGATCGACCAGCCACTCCTCGATACCTGTTAGAACCTTCAGAAACACCAGGGCGCGAAGCTGGGGCAAGAGGGAGAGAGGGTGAGCTGAGAGAGCTGCCCTCGGGTGAACATATAACCTGCTGAACTGACAGGTTGGCGTCAACCCCTTGTCGCCCACATGCACCGCCAGACTAAACGTCCACAAAAGCTGCCGCCAAGTTCATGATGTAAACGTCCATGAACCTGGACGCCAACAGTCAACGACCACCCATTGGCCGCCAACTCAGACAGAACAGCAGCAGGTCCCATTCCAATTCAGGACCTACCCTGCTCTTCACCTGCTCAAGCCACGCAATCACACCATACATTCCACACACCCAACTCACACTGGCCTCACAACGGCCGCCACAACCACAATGCACATGATCCGCATGGATCCGAAAAGCACGCGACGTTACACGCCTCCCCTCCGGTGGCCTCCACCCCCCATCCCGTCCCTCCCCATTTGGATTGGTAGCATTTGGTATTGACCATTCTCTGCTAAGGGTGTTCAAAATATGGTCCAAACCGAAAAACCGAACCGAACCGGCTAGTTCGATTCGGTTCGGTTCGGTTTCACAGATGTCACAGTTCAGTTCGATTTCAGGTTAGGAAATCGAAATGAACCGAATATGTATATATAATTAATTAATTATACATTTATATAAAAAAAGCACTTGTAGCGTAGTGGTTGTGAGTGTTGGTGCAACCTCCATGCGGAGGTCGCGAGATCAAATATCGCTAAAAGCGTTCATTTTTTGCATATTTTGAACTTAATATGTACATATAATCAATTAATAATACAAATATACATAAAAGCGCATGTAGCGTAGTGGTGGGCACCTTTGGCGTCTTGTCTAGGCGGAGGTCGCGAGATTTCACCGTAGCAATTTGATTCGGTTCGGTTCCCCTAAAAATAGGGATGAACCGGACCGAACTGAACCGTTGTTCACCCCTATTCTCCGCTGAGCTTGTCATCAGTATCCTACCATGTTTGGAAGAAGATCCATACTTTGTGCCTTCATCTTGAGATTTTTCCTTGAGATTCTATGATCATTTTTCCCATGACAGAAAAGTAAGAATGGCAAATACAGCATATACCATGACTCCCAGAAAAACCATAGAAGAAAATCAAAGGTTAAACAAAGACTTTTTTTCGCACATCATCTATTGATGCAACAAAGAACACTCAGTTGTCTGGGGTTATTGTCAATGCAAAACTTGAATCCAAATGTGATGGATATTATGGATGTCTAAATGATGTATTGAAAATATGTTTCTATAATCAAAGACGTGTTGTTTTATTTGAGTGTGACTGGTGGGATGTTTATAGAAATGATAGATGATTCAAAATAGATAAATATGGAACTATCAGTCTGAACACTCGTCAAAGGCTCAACATAGATGAACCATTTGCCCTAGCAAGTCAAGTGGAACAAGTGTTCTATGTAAATGATAACACAACACAAGGATGAATCATTCATGTCAAAGCACGTCCGCGTGATCACTATGACTTGCAAGATAAGCCTCCTGAGAATGATATAGAACAAAGTGACGAAGCATTTCAGGATAATCTGATTGATGTTTCGATTATAGGAGAAATTCAAGATGTCAATTTATGTCAAGAAAGTAGCGTAAGAGTGGACAATTATATTGATATCTATGTGATTTATTTACGTTAATACTTATATTTCATTTGTAACACAAATTTACATAGATACTGAAGATTGAAAATTTTAACTTGTTATGTTTACATATTTACTAAAAAAAAAATTTAACAGATGGTTTCTGGTAGTGAGCGCTCTTCTCATGATGGCTCACGCCTACGGAGGCATCAGACTCTGACGGTCCCTCTCCCTCCCACCTCTCAGTCGATCCCTCCCCCAACCACATCTCAGGTGCTCCCTCCCGCTCTCACCTCTCAAGAGCTTCCTCTCCCTCCCACTTTTCAGCTGATAGCTCCCTCTTCCTTCCCTCAGGGTTCTTCGATGCAATATGCATCTTCTATAGCAGATTCATATTTTAAATTATTGATGTATTTTTTATATAATATTTTAATAGATATCCTCTGATGATGTTTAATGTTTATATTTGAACAGGTCTATCTGCACCGTCTTGGGGGAGGGGCACCTAGCCGTCGAGGGCCGACTTGGTGAGTTACAGAGAGGAGGCAGCTGATGGACAACAATGGAATGCCTTCCCTCTTATTCTATTGCACTTTGACATTTTCTATTTTTTGGATATTTGTATAACATTATTTATGCATTACTTTCTATGTGTGTGATTCAATGATCCAGCGAGCCAGGGTGGTAGCTCATATGTGTGTGATTGAATGATCCAGTGAGTCTGGGTGGTGGCTCAATAATGTGTGTGATTGAATGATCTAGCGAACCTGGGCGATGGCTCATATATGTGTGATTGAATGATCTAGCGAACCTAGGTGGTGACTCATATGTGTGTGGTTGAATGATCCAACAAACTTGGGTGGTGGCACATGTACGTACAGAGTGTGATATATTATAAATATAAAAAAAAAAATTGTGACAACATGTCAGTGGCTGGCCAACCACTGCCAAAAGAACGTATGTCAGTGGCTACTAGAAGTTGACAAAAATAAAGAATATGGCCGTAGCTGATCTCTGTTGACAAAAAAAGTTTTAAGGCAACAGTTCCAGTCGTTGATAAAAATTCAAAAGTCTGCGGCTAACATCTGCGGCCATAATATCCTAATGGCCGCGGCTCATAGTCGTTGCTGTAGAATATATGTCTGCGGCTTCATCCGCAGACAAAAGATGGATATGGCTTTAGTTGTTGTGACCGCTGAAAATACTTTATGTCAGCACCTATAATAGCCGCGCACAAATCCAACATATATTCGTGGCTTTTATGAACTGCTGACATAAGATCTGTCTACGGATTTTTTGACAACGGTCGTGTCAACGCCTTCTTAACCACTGACATAACCTTATGTCAGCGGTCTTTCAGGCTTTGTCAATGGCTTCCAACCGCTGACAAATGGCCGTTCTCCTGTAGTGTAAACTTCTCTAAAGCAACATTTGGAAGTGATTTGGAAAAAATGATTTGCAACAAAATCAATTTTTCCTATGATGTGAACGTATGGGTGCGATTTCACACCTTTTCATAGGTTCGTCGCCTGTGCCTACCTCACGAAAGATGGGTAAAAAATATATTTTTTTACTTTGTGTCTCATGGTAATGAATTCGACTTCATCGTCTGTGCTCAAAATCAACAAAAGCGAAGAAAACATCACTTCCCAACACAACGGAGAGAGAAAATAACATATCTCTATCTCTCTCTTCTGTGCGAAATCTATCATGCACGTAAACCAAGTCATCGAGGCACGCTTGGAAATAAGGGTTAAGGGCGCTTCTATCAACAATTTTGCAGGCTAAAATCTCCCCAAACGCAGCACCAAACGCTGCCATTAGGAGATAAGATTGGCAACATAACAAGCAGCTGAAAAAAAAAATTAAGTGACAGTTTAAAGCTAATTAATTAACTTCTCACTAGGTTTTTATTGTCTTCGCATTACAAGGAGGCAAAAGGAGGTAGATCTATAGGCGCGTACGGTTATACATACATAATCGAGGTGCTGAACCAGAGACCAAAACAAAACCCCAATACACAACTCCTCTTAATTCTCCCACCCCCACATACAAAAGGAGAACACTTATTCCACATAAAACTCATCTTAGACACTGCAAAATCCGCCTATACAGCCTCAACTTACACCCAAAATATCGGAGACACTGCTGCAAAACAGGGTATACTCGACCCTATTGGTTGGAACCGTCCACGGTGAAGGGAATCCACGACACATTCCACCGCCCTCTTTTCACACCCCCAAAATACCCCTAAAAAATGACGGTTTCATCCTTAAACCCTTCGTTAGACCTCCCCCTTAATTAATCCCAAAACTAAAGCCTGCGAAACAGCTTCTCTCCCCGCCGAAACCCTTTCCCCCAGTTTCCCCCTTTCCCCAAATGCAACAAAACCCTCTGTACCTGCCGAAACATTTCCCCTTCCCTCTTCACAAAACTGCCTGCTCGGGTTGGGCTGCGAAGCCAAGGGCGCCGGCGGAGGAGGAACGCTATCGCTCTTTCGAAGCCAAGGGCGCCGGCGGAGGAGGAAAGCAAACGCTCGGGCCGAAACCTTTCCCCTTCCCTCTTCACAAAACTGCCTGCTCGGGTTGGGCTGCGAAGCCAAGGGCGCCGGCGGAGGAGGAACGCAATCGCTCGTGCGAAGTCAAGGGCGCCGGCGCGGGTTGTGCTAGGAAGCCAAGGGCACCGGCGGAGGAGGAAAGCAATCGCTCGGGTTGTGCTGCGAAGTCAAGGGCGCCAACGATCCCTTTTCCCTGGTGCAGAGTGAGGTATGTGCCGTGACAAAACTTGCCCCCAAAACCGGCTCTCCAAGGGTGGGGGTGCCGGCATCTCTTCCTGTTTAATACTAACTTTGGATCGCAGCCACCCCACGGAGATCAAACGGAAGGAAATCCCAATCGCCAACCCCTTGCAACCTCTCCCGGTCTCCCTTGGGCCGGAGGGTCCAGCTTCCACAGGAGAAGAGTCACGGGTATACCGTCAAAAACATTATGTTTGTATCTATATATAGTGGGGAGGAGGGGGATTATATACGCCACTGCAAACTTAATTTGTTAGTAAAAAATAAGTGACTCCTGATCTGTTTCGTTTGCGACTGGTAAGAGAGTCAGAAAGAATGATCAAATAAATGATGCCATAAGCACCATGGAACTCTCTTGTACCCAGGGACCTTGGCCACGGACGATAGAGAAAGTAGTCATACTGAATCAAGAGGGCAGATTAAGCTCACTTGCTTCTTCGGTTGGCCTCGGTCGTCACACTACTTGCAACGTTGGTGCGCGGTGTGAGTACTGGGTAGAGTTTTGCCGGTGAACAATAAGAGTGACTCCATTTGAAAGGTTAGATCTCTCCTCTACCCTGGTTCCATATAAATATAGCTTCTTATGTACAAAGAGATAAAGATACGCCCAGTGGTATATTGAGGCAGGTTGCTATGTACATCCTTTCTAGTTTAATTTTAAGAATTTCATATGAATCTTCTGCTTTCATAGTCATGACACTTTTTTGCCTACATCGGTGCCTTTTTTAAGTGTATGCATTATATTGTTATATGTTATAAGCATTAACCCCCCCCCCCCCCCCCAAAAAAAATGAATTGTGGCTGTGTACATCCTTTGTAGCATCATATTAGAGAGCCCAGTTTTAATTTTTTTTACTTGTGATGATGTTGTGTAAATCATCCATGCCATATTTTGAGTGTGTTTGACTTCTTTTGCATGTTCCCAATTGAAAAAGTAATCCTTGTTTAGTTTCTGAAAAAAAATTATGATATCACAATGATAAGATGTGGGTGTCTATTGTGGGGCAGAATTTGTTATTATCAAATTCCCTTCAACATCAAAAGACCCTCAACGTGCATACATGTTCAGGAAAAAATGATTTATCAAATTCCCTTCAAAGCAGAACGGGTGAACTAGATTGGAACTAGTGAAGACCAATCGAAACCTGTACGTTCCAGCATTGATTAGGCAAGTTTTCCATTGATAGTAGAAACTAAATTTTTATTCATTAAATCAATCTAAGCCGGCCTTCAAGTGGACATGTGTATTGGTATTTGATCTAAACCATCGGCTTAACAATTTCAGAAAGTTAAACTAGCCATAACCGGCGAAATATAATAAACTGTGTGATTTTTATTTAGGTATCTTTCAATTTTCAAATTATAAATGGAAAGGTCACCAAATTCATTTGGCACTCTCTCTAATCAAGACTTCATCTATGGGTCTTTGCCTCCCTCTGCTATATACCCGCTCTTGTTGGATAAAGATGGTATCTATTTTTCTGTTCAGGGAGGGTTTTATAATGCTTCTTATTATTTTCTGCTCCAGATTTTAGTTAAGATGGAAAAAACTAATCCTCTGAAATCTGCAATGAGAAGTTAATGCCCTCAAAAGCAACACATTGTGCATAGAAACACTTTTCATGTCTGTCATATATAGGGTTTTACATACCTTAATTACAACTGCTCACTGAAAAGGATAAGATGGAAAGCTACTATAACTTGTAATGTATATAAAACTCCTGATATTACCCTATTTGCAATGCCTGAAATTCTAGGCTCAGAAATGTAAATCAAAATTGTACATAATTGCGGATCGGTGGTTATGAAATTATTCTCAAACTCCAAACTAGCCATGAGGTAAAGGATGTTATTCTGTAGTTTTTTTTTTCTAGTTGTTGTTCTTTTTATTAAGTTGTGTTTGTGAGGCCCTGACCGAGTCTGGGACTTAAGTACTCTGGTATCCTCTATTTCGGACTAGTTGGTTGTAGATTCTATATCTAAAAAAAACCAAAAAAGTTTGCTCTGAATATATTGATAGAAGAATAAGATCATCATCATTTTCTCCATCTATTTACTCCTATTTTGTTTACTTTTATCAATTTATTTTGTTTAAAAATATGATTTATTTATTTTTTGCATTTTGTAGGATGGAACATAATTATATAATTGATAGGAGTGGATGTACAAGTATAAAACCAAGCATGAACGAATCAACTTGGATTTTTTAACTGGAGTTCAACACTTTATGGATTTTGCGATAAACAGTATAAATGATGAAGGGACTATGAAATGCCCATGTGCAAAGTGTGGAAATAAGTTTAATGAGGAGAAAGACACTGTTCATTTTCTTATTATTAGAGAAGGATTCACTCCAAGATACACTACATGGCATTTTCATGGATCTCACCTGCCTGCCACGACTGCCATGGTTTGCGGGTGAAGGAAATTGGTGTGGCTCTCATCAACTGGTGTAAACCAGGATTATTTCAGTACATCAGTCTTCTTACATGAATATGTATATGTGTCTTTCTTTTCAGATGTTCCAATGAATGAAAGGTGTTTCCCAACATCCACTCCAACAAACCATAATTATGGAGAAGCAAACTGCCAAGTTTTTATGTCAAATGAGATATTAGAAGCCATTAATAGAGCTGAGACAGAACTAGAGTTCACTCTAACAGACATTAGTAGAGAATCTGACCGAAAAATTCATTTATCTCGTGAAGTGTTAGAGGCATATTCTGAAGAGATGAATAATAGTAACACTAACACTACAACGACTACCTTCCCTTCTAATTGTACTTTGAGGAAGACTAGAGGCCCAACCCAAGAGACAGCAGTTACTCCTCCCGGCCAAAGGACAAAAGTGGAAGTGTTTAATCATTGATGGTCAGCCAGTTGGACAGGCAGCTTGCAAGCTTGCAATAATTCTGGGATTATATGTACGAATGGAGGGATACTTCCCTCCTTACAAACAATGGAAGGAACAATCTCATCAAAGCTTCAAAGATGTCATAAAAGACATAATGGTAACAAGTTAATTTTCTAAATTTCAGTTATTGTAAGAATTCTTGTTACAATATTAACTGTTGATTTTTTTAGCGAGATTATGACTTTGTTGATATTGAGGGCATGCAAGCAAATATGGCAATTGTCACCCACTTTTGCTATGAATCCTTGAAAAAGAAAGTAAGAGATTGACGTTTTTTGTTAAAGACACACTACTACATTGATGGGGTTCCCGATGAAGTGGTTATGAAGGCTCCAGAAAAAGAGTAACTCAAAAAAATTGGGAGTTACTTTTGAAGTATTGGGAAAGGGATGACAAGATTTTAGAGGCAGAAAGAAACAAAAGGAATCGTGGGGAAGATCGAGCAACACATACTCTTGGAGCGAAGTCCATAGCTCGTCATAATCATGATGAGGTAAGCTATAGTTATATTGTCATTCATATGCATACATGCCTCAAATGCTGCTTAATGTCCTTAATTTCACAGCGAGGAAAAAAATGGGTGATTTATACATCGCTTTGGGCATATCTTAAAGCTCATCAAACAAAAAATGGAGATTATCCAAATGAATACACTCAGGCTATGTGTGTAAGTATACTATTAATTCATACTTCTACTCCCGCACATCACTTTTGCTAACTCATTTCTCATTATCCAGGAGAAAGTTAGACTGACATGTGTTGAAAGAGATATCACAAACAGTTCAGATCCATGCATATTGTCTCCCATTTTAGACATAGTTTACAAAGGGTATCATGGAGGGTATGAGAGAGGTCATGGATTGAGATGGTCCAGAGCTGTGCCTTGGAGTAAATTGGAAGCTACTGCTTCAAATGAGAGTGTCCAACATCTAACACATGAGCTTCAAAATGCAAGAGCAGAGATAGAGGCTATGCAAGTAAGAGAGAAAGAGATGGAAGCAAGAGAGAGAGACATGCAAACACGTTTGGAGAGGATGGAAGCTTTATTGTCTATGCAGTTTTCTGATGGCTCGGTAAACTCCTATTAATACACATACTCTTATATTTTTTCATTAATCTAAAAATTGTCTACTTACTATTTTCTATTTCTTTATTTACTTGTAATTGTAGGTTGGCGGCAATCTATCACATGGGGAAACTTCTCATTCCCATCTTCCACGTTGATCAGAGATGCAACCTGAGTCCAAATGACATCCACTAGGCTCACCATTAATTTTTTATTTCAGACTATCAAGAAAGATTGAAACTTGTTTTTTTTTGGAGATGTTGAATTCCTTGTATTCTTAGGAACCTGAAGTTCTATCTTGAATGTATTATAATTTTCGGGCATATGTTGAAGCTATCTGGGGTCTCCACCCTCTCACCATTCCCGCTGGAAGCTTGGGCTTAAGCCTCAGCTGTGACAGGTAATTTCACAGACACCTCGATGTTCTCTTCTGTTTCATATTATTCAGAGAGTTGCTCCCTGTCGTTGAAGAATTGCCGAAATCTCAAGCACTTGCCTTCGTCAAAATTTTCCTTTTCTACTCGTTCCGTTTTCCTCTTGCACAAATTATTTACAAATTATTTGTTCTACTGTGTTTGTATCTGGAATTCTAGCCCCTGATCACCACGGTGCAATTTTTTTTTCTTGTGATTCTCAAAGGAAAGTTAGAATCCACCGCTTTTACCATAAAAAGTTGGAGCAAGATGTTCTTTTGGTTGCTCCTTATCTCCTCAGTGGGGTTTTTTTCAATCTAATTTTTAGATCATCCATTCCGATAAAGAGGAACTAAAGTGTCAAATTTGATCGAGAGCTCAGCTCTCTCTGTAGCATTTTTTCACGGGTGTTTGTGGCTTTTGCAAAAGGCTGCGACTGAGCGTACTTGCTGGCGCTCCTTTTCTCACTCCCCCCCCCCCCCCCCCAACCTTCTTTTGGTAGCATCAACAACAGAGAATACAAAAGCAAGCATTCACAATCCAGGCTTTCTTCTGAAGGAACATCTCGCAGTGTTGATTAATTCTGTATGTGTCATGATATTAAGATTTAAATTTTTTCATGAAATGTGTGATGATGGGCAGGTTAAAAAAATTTTATGTGAAAATATTAGGGTTTAATATTTTCAATGAAATGTGTGATGATGGACAGGTTAAAAAAATTGTGTGAAAGTATTTTTTTTACAAGGAATGGACAGGTTACATATTTATTTAGTTGCATTTTTTGGCAGTTATGATGTGGAATCCAAATTTTCTGGTGTGTGATGATGGGCAGGTTAAAAAAATTATATAGAAGTATTTTTTTTACAAGGAATGGACATGTTACACATTTATTTAGTTACATTTTGGCAGCTGTGAAGTGGAATCCAATTTTTTGGATATATGTTAGTTGCATTTTTTTTTGCAACTGTGACGTGGAATCTAAATTTTTTGGATCTTAAATTTTTAATATCTTTTGCTGATTGTTTATTGTCTTGTGACGTAGTGTTCTTCGTTTTTACTTGTAGAGCAGCAACGATTTAGACAGAACTTTAAAAATTAAGTGGAAAAAATAAAAGGTGAGACAGGTTAGATTGATAAATGGCGGTTCCTCACCGTCACTTTTTTTTTAACAGCATCAACGGCGGTTCTGGGCGTCGTGGTAAAAGTTTTTGAAAAAAAACAAAAAATATCAGATGATCGCTCGCGGTTTAACATGGATGGCGGTTCTAATTGTGTCGGCGGTTTAATGGGTGACGCATGAAAAGGCTACAGCGCTTGGATGACCGCCAACACAACAGGAACTGCCGATGCTCCAAACAGCCGGCCAAGCGCTTCTTCGTAGCGGTAATGCATGGTTAGATGTTACAGTCAAGACTTCGAGCTCGGCAGTAGTACCGTGTTGTTATTGCTGTAGTGGTGAGGTTCTTCAAGGGGCTAGCTGTTGCTAGAGCCATTTGGCTCCGGCTTCCTGGAGCATGGGGGTCAGCTTGCCGCTGAGGTGGAGTGACATGACCTTGTCGGTCGACCCAACCAGCTTGGCGCCGATGAACACGGCGGGCACCGGGGGGCTGCGGCCGAGCAGCCTGGCCAGGGCCCTCTCCATGTCGCTCTCCTGAGGGTCCTCGTCCAGCTCGTAGGCCGCGTAGTTGACTCCCTGGTCATGGAAGAAGGCCTTGATGGCGTGGCACATGCAGCAGGAGTTGGTGCTGAAGATCACAACCGCCTTCTGCGAGGCCAACCTCACCACGCGATCCATATTATATATAGAGAGCTTCGGTCGCCGAGGGACTTGTCCAACTACCACAGATGGATTCGTCGGGCACAAAATGGGGACGAAAGGTGGAGCTTGTAATAATATGATCTAATGGTATTTAGCCGGTTTGAGAAACTACAAAGAAGAAGTGAGGAGGAAGTGAAGAAGAACGATGGAGCTAGCTAGCAGTAATGGAAGCGCAGCTACGATGGCCTTGGGCTCCCCCCCTCCTGGTGGCTATTTATATATGGGGTCTCGGTGGTGGCGGAAAAGGACATAAGAAGGAACTGTGATTCGATCATTGCTATGGAAAAGGACAAGAGCCCGCGGTTTTTAATCACGGATTGGAATAAGATCCGATGAATCCGGATAGAGCCGGATATGGTGACTCCCTTTATTCCAGACCGAGCTTTCTAGAGCGAGACTGGACGGAGCGTCATGTTGTCCTCAATGCATACGGTACGTGTACACGGAACACAAGTACGGAGATGTTCATGCTACAAAAGTTATTCTTCGCTCACCAAGTGACAGAGACCGGCCGGGAGCATCTACTAGCTGTTTGGATTTCGTCCAATATTCCTTTCTAAATGTAGATCATCAACTTGAAAGTTCATCGTGATTGAGGGACTCTGGAGAAGGTGCAAAATGATTTCTCAAAGTTTTTTCACAATCATGGACACAACCCAATTATTCAAGTACATATATATGAAATTTGTAGATAATTTTAAATTTAGAAAATAAATACGAGATAAAATTTCAGATTTAAAATTTAAATGTTATCAAATACCATCTTAATCCCCGTTAGTTGTAGAATTGGTAATAAGCTGACAGCTAACATATATAAACAGTGGTTGCTGACAATTATGGTGAGAATCATAGGATACGAAGGATGGGAAAAGATTGATGCCCTCCTTATCCGAGAGCCAGGCACAAAAAGTTGGACAACACGGCTGAGTAATTCGGTGGGTAGAAAGTTGCCCTCTGGCTATGAAAGCATAAGTACAATGAAGGGAAGATATTGAAGTATGAAGCTTATATCTTTTTCTAACTTAAAAGTAAGATATTTATTCAGACATTAATCCTAAAAGTACGGACAAACATCAAGAATGCGAAAAATAAGAATATATGACCACTTCGAATATCACACACGCATCAGCCTGATGCTATCAAATAACTAGAGCTATAGGTATGTTACCTTACGTAGAACTACTAAGTTGCCATATCTTTATGTTCGTTCTAAGTTGTCACATATAAAAGGCAAATTAAATGCCATATTATTTGCTTTTAAAGTCAATGCTCCCACACGAGAGAGAACTACTAATGTCGACGAGTCGAGATTTATGTATATCTCTTGAGAAAATCTTGGCACACACCACTATATATATCAAGGGTGTGTATATACATCCATGGTGATTGGGTGGCCAATCACATCAATGTGATGGCCACCCAATCAAGGGTGTGTATGCACACTCTCCTTTTTAGTGAGTGCTAAGATTTTCTCATATCTCTTTTTGTATAATTCTAATCTTTATTATTCATAACATCGTCTTCGTACACGAGAGTCTTATCTTATTATTTAAGATCGCACTATAAGAAAAATAAAATTTTCAACGATTTTATGTCAGCGGCTACGAGTAGTCGTGGACATATGAAACTTATGTCAACAGCTACAAGAGATTATCGATATATGATTGACATTTGTCAATAGTAAAGCTGTTCACGATCTGGTTCGGTCCGTTCAACTTAATTTTTTGGGCGAACTGAATTGAACCGAACTAAAATTTTTTGTGAACGGAACCGATTTGATTCGCTTCAGTTCAAACAAAAAAAAATAGTGTTTTTAAGGGGCGGTTCTGAGTTTCAAACTCAGGACCTCCAATTGGGAGGAAGGACTAGGCCACGATTTTCTTTGTGTTATAATCTATTATTAAATATATATATAATATATATTTGATTTCACAACAAAAAATCGAACCGAACCGCGAGATCTTTCAACTCGGTTCGATTCTTCGGGTTGAACCATAATGTGAACACCCCTAGTCAACAGCTAAAAAGAGCTGTTGGCATGCTAGTTATTTGTCAGCGGCTTCAACAAGCCGTAGCCAAATGACGCGTATATAAACGGCTAACTTTAACCGCTACATAAGTTTCACATTTATCAACGACTATAAAAATAGTAGAAAAATGTCTATCAAGTGTTATATTCGTGTTTAAATTTAAATAGTCAAAGTTCTTCCTAATAACAACGTATCATGCATCTTATTTTAAGTCTTTCCTTATCTCTTTTATTGACATATATAAGATTTGGTCATATTTTTTAACCGGCGTCAAATTAAGATAATATGATATACGTGTCCAAACTACCTAAATTTACTTTTTCTTATTTTTCTATCAATTAGCGTTATCTCAGAATTCTTACCAAAATATTTATTTTTTATCTCATATTTCTTAATTTTATCACATATTTAATTATCTCAACATTTTCATCTGTATTATACATATTTTATTAATATATATAATTTTCACATTATCTAACACTCCATATTATATAATAAAATATATCTCACTGTCAATCTATAAAACTTCCGTTATAAATTTTATAACATGATATCTGATATATTAAGGCTCCAAAATCGACCGAAGGTGGAGATCATCTAACGTAGTCAAGGGGCGAGCCTTCCCGCGGCCAACATATTCGTACCGACAGGGACATACGATGATGGTGGGAAGGGGCATCTCTGCGGCAGTGAAGCGCGTGTAAAGATATGATCTCCTTGCAGTGCCCTTTGCTTCCCCCGTCGTCAATCCATCCATCCATATCCCCGGCCAACATGAACTAGCTAGCTCTCCATTGTTCTACGGATCAGAGCTGGGAGAATCTCCTTAGACTGCTCGGCCGTGCGGCCGCTATCAGGACATTGTAATATTTTCCCGCCCCCCACACACGATGTGTGTCCTTGTCTTCTCCGAAGGGCTGGTTTAACGTATGATGCTTCTATTCTGGCCTCGTCGCTCTTGTACAAGCATCCGTACCCTCGTGCCTGATGCCTATGGACGACGGTCCGAGATCCCTAGTGGGCAAGCTTTATTTGATCCTGTGGTTTCAGATTCAATGGGCTTTCAGTCTGGTGACGACTGGCCTAGCGGCTTACAGTTAAGGATGTCAATTAGGTCGGATTAATTGTAAGTTTAATGAATAACTCGTTTTGGACTCAATCTTGGCCAAAATCTAAAAGCCCATCAAACTCTGTTGAGGCTCACTTGCTAAGTCCATCAATTGATAAGTTTTTTTTTTTTTTTTTGGTAAGCGGTGTGGTGGTTTAGACCACCGCCCGACCATGGGAGTCACCCGGGTTCGAAACCCAGAGCAACCCTCCGAAAAATCCAGAGAAAACCCTCCTGGGGGAGCGCAGCTCCCCAAACTTTTTTGATAACCTACGCGCCTCCGACGCCAACCAGCCTCGAACCCTCACCACACCGCACAGACGGTTGGATGTCCATCTCGCTACAAGGCGGGGAACCATCAATTGATAAGTTGGGTTTGAGTAATTCGTCCGTCAAATATATATTCATATATATATATATAGAAAAAATATTTAATAAATTGTTGGTCAAATTTCATCCCCAAATGTGTATAAGAACATAGTTCCGAAGAAGAGTGTTTACTATATATATCGGCCCTAGTGACACCGTGTTCTCAGTGATGCCCGTTCCCCGTAGTTCCTTTGCCAAGATCCTCGTCATAGTTTCGATCGTCGCCTTGGTGGCCGTGCGCATAGGCGGCATTGCTTGGGCGCTGTGACCCCTGGCTCGGAGGATGAGAACGTCACGATGCACCCCCCACTGCTGCCCACCAAGCGGCTCGCCGCCTCCCAACAGCACATGAATTAATGTGCCCTAGGCGCTGACGGCGAGCATGCAATTGAAGCATTCCGCCGTGGTGTCTACCAGCGACGGGTAGCTAGCGTCGATGACGGCGGCAGTGGTGACGAGGATGTGGAGAGTCGGCCCGAAGACGCAAGCTGCCACGTCGAACATGGACCGCACCGGGGCCTTGTCAGAGACGTTGGCCTCCACAATGACGGCACACGTGGTGCCACCGTGACCGGCATTGATGGCAGAAACGAGGTCATCTGTCGTGGCCGGGACGTCGACGCAATTGATGACCACCTTGATTAAGAATGACAAATAATTAATTAAAATAATAAATATTTTATTAAAAATATAAATTTATATTAAAAAAATGAAATGAAGATGACAGGAGCCAACGCACCGCACACATGGTTCAATGACATTGACAACATGTAGTAAGCATTTTTCTACCATTAATTAATTTGATGTTAAAGCCACGTAGTTCGAGATTCAAGATGTAAAGATTGTCTTGACAGAGCCTTAACCACTTAAGAAAGTGTGGTCTGAGACTTGAGAATATTGGAATGGATCTTCAAACGATTTCTTATCGGGGTGGGTGATGTGATTGCCTGCTGATCATAAGAGCTTCTCTCAGGAGATCATATCGGCATTGTAATTATTATATTCATGCAGAACAAGTTAAAATGGCAATCTAGCACAGGGGTTTATTAACTTCCCAAGAAAACAAAATAGAGGTACATATAACCAGAGGTTCTGAACCAGAGCTAACGAAAACCCAATACACAACTATCCCTTTTCTCCAACTAATTAAAGACATCTGATCAGACACAGCAAAATCTGCCTGTACAGCACACCAAGTATGGTGGTTAGATATTACAGGAAAGACTTCGAGCTCGGCAGCAGCGTGTTGTAATTGGTTGTAGCGGTGGAGCTGTTCAAGTGGCTGTTGCTACAGCCATTTGGCGCCGGCTTCCCGGAGCATGGGGGTCAGCTTGCCACTGAGGTGGAGTGACATGACCCTGTCGGTCGACCCAACCAGCTTGCCGCCGATGAACACGACGGGCACCGGCGTGCTGCGGCCGAGCAGCCTGGCCAGGGTCATCTCCATGTCCCTCCCCTGCGGGTCCTCGTCCAGCTCGTGGGCCGCGTAGTTGACTCCCTGGTCATGGAAGAAGGCCTTGATGGCGTGGCACATGCAGCAGGAGCTGGTGCTGAAGATCACCACAGCCCTCTGCGAGGCCAACCTCACAATGCGATCCATATATAAATGGCTGCGGACGCGTAAACTTTGTCTTACAGGACGGTGATAGAGCTCGTATATGTAGACGATGAAAGCTAGATATGCTTAGGGGAGAAGTGTGAGGAAGATGATCAGACAGTACTGGTAAGTTCTAGCGAACTTGAGGCGGCTATTAATTGGAAGGAAGAAGGTTTCTAGTTGGGATGGGTTGAGCTCCTCCAATGGTGGCTATTTATACGTGTACAGGGATAAAGAACTGTGATACGATCATTGCAATGAAAAGACGTGGCTTGGAATTATAAGATCTGATCATCCGGATAGCAGCCCATTGCATGGTGGACGTTTTTCTTTATTATTCTCCGTATACAGCTAATTCGGGGTATCTGCATATGATGTACCTCGCGTTGGAGTACGGAGATGTGGGCGTTACAAGTTATTCTTCCTCCTCCACCTCATGAGAAGGATGATGGGGGGCATTTAGTACTATAGATTTATTTCGATTTCGTTCACTCATTCTAAGTGGACCCTTAAATTACGACTAATGACGTAAGAACTCAGAGAAACGTATGTATTGAATTATACATATTTGAAGAATTGCATCTCATCTTAATCTAGCATAAAATTTTAACCGATCGAAGATATATATACATGAGAAATGTTTTGATACGACAGAATTTTTTAATAAATATGGTCGTCAAATTTGATATCTATTTCTATGCCCCATCCGTAGAAAAGACTTAACTGCATGCTGAGAGTGATTGATTTATTGGAAAGTTTAGCCGTGTTCTGTTAATGGGTTCCGCTTGTTCATGAAAGAGAAAAGACCAAGATGTACGTTCTTTGTATAAGCGTCACTTGTAATATTGGAGATTGTTGAGAAGCTTAATTTGGATGCAATTCCTAATGCTTTGATCAAATGATGGCCAATCACAAGCTCATGATGGTTTAAGTAAGCACTAGTCTTCTCAATTAACATAAGGAAAATGATTTTGTAGCACCATTTAGTAACATACTTAAGTGACATTACTAATAAAATATGTCACAACAATAAACGTCAGGAGAAAGTCAAAACAGCTCATAATTGAGGGGGTTGTAATATATTTTGATTGACATATGTTAATTACGAGATGTATTATATTAAATGGTGTTATTAAACTATTTTTCTTAACATTCTTAGATTGTTCAAGTCTACCAATATCCAAAGAAGAGAAAGGTTTATTGCACTTTCACATTGCACTTTAAGTGCAATGTGACTAGGCAACAAACTCATGTGACATCCAACAATTGAATTGTCACTTTATCACTCCTCATGTGAGGAGTGTCACATGGACTTTTATCTAGTCACATTGCACTGTGAAAATGCAATAAGCAGAATAACTCAAATTGAAGTCTACATCAAGCATATTATAGTCTTAGACAATGTTTGGAAGCACAGTCAAAAAAATTTCAATTTTCAAAAGCTCTGACAGAATCACCGCGGTTCCAAATAAATGAAGTCTTCTCCGGTTTTTGAGCAAAGCGCTTCTCGCGCTGAAGAGAGAGGCGGACACATCGTCCGTTCTCACCACCGGTTCTGAAAAGCGGCCTCGAGCCCGCTTTTTCAGATTCTGCGCAGGCCAGAGACCGTTGTGATCCGTAGAAATTAAGTTTTTGAAAAAAAATTTTAATTTTTGACGATTCCACCGCATTGCACATGTGACGAAATGGAGAAGCGCAGCCGTACTCACTTCGACTACACAATCGGCTTCGGCCGATTATTTATTTTAAGCAACGTTTCCAAACGTTGCCTTAATCATATCTCAAGTACTTTAACTTGGCCAAGAGTATAAACTTGGAAGGAGAGGCAGTTAACGCAATTGCCCACATCCCAATGTTCGTACAAACTGATAAGGACATGTATAGGAAGATGAAAGGGAGATGGGTTTCCTATGGTGGGTGGGGAGGTGGGTGTGGTGGGCATCTTTGCCGGAGTGAGTGAAGGTATAAAGATATTTCCTTGGGCCTTCGATCGCTTTGCCGTCCCATCATCCGTCCCCAGCTCCATTGTTCTTCAGAGAATTCGAGAATACTGCTTGGCGGTGACTTATCACCACTGCATAATCCACTTTGGCTAATTCCTGGGCCCTGAGGTGAGTGTCCCTATCTCCTTCGAGGGGCTCCTTGCCCCCTCGTTCTGCTTCTAAGACTCGGGCTAGTTTGATGTGGCTTACTTAATTTCTCTGTTTATTCTGAGTAGTCGGATGAATCAGAAGTTTGACCTAAAACTTACATATATACTTGATTCGATCCTTAACTTGCTCTAGCTTTAGCTCAATTGAGATTTAACACCAGCCTCTGGACGTACGTAATGAAAGGTCAGGGGGCTCCACGACCCATAATGAGGTGGTCATTATTTTTAACGCTGACTTTGAGCTTTTAGAGGACAAAATTAACGTGTAATCTTACTTATGTCGCTCTTACGGTCGACGTAGCTAGACACAAAGGAACTCTTATTTACGTAAAAATCCTCTAAAAGCGTGTGGTCAATTATGAGTTCATCGAACTCTAGTGCAGCTGGGACAATAAATATAATTGGCCCTTGGTACGTAGCTAGCCTTGGCAACTTCACTTCTCTGTATTTGGGTTTGGCGATCGTCCATTAGGTGACTGTTGGAATTTCCCACTCGATCGTGATGCAGACTGTAGAGAGAATCTGGATTCTTGAGCCATATGGAAAAAGTGCATCGACGTATGTGGATAAGGGAGAACACGCGGTCGGTTCCTGGCATCACAGGGTTAGGCCGGCCGGTGGAGTACTGTGAACATGTTTTTTGCAAATGGGTCTGTGGATATATACTTTCTTCGAATCCCACGTCTCATCCGACTGCTGACGCAGAGGGCATTACATGTAGCTTTTGTAGATACTTTTGTTTTCTTGACGGTTGCCTTTATAGATACTTGGAGGGCACGAGGCAACATTTTAAGATTCATCAATTGTGTTGCCCGGGAGGCAGCTGCGCACCATGCAAGAAAAGGTTTGCAAACCGTATCACAGACTTGCATCTCTTATCCTATCAATTACATGCTCTTTGATATTTCTATTATATTCTTTTTTTTATTATCAAGAGGTCCTCAGGGCCTCAAACCGGGAGAGCGCATCCTCCCCCAGAGGAGGAAAGTATTCTCACTCCACCAGTGAGGGCGACCTGGGCCTAATCATAGAAGATATTGAAAGATAAGTACAACAGCATAGGGGCATACCCTAGCTAGCCAAATCTGAAGCTAGGAATTCCAGATCGGTCCATAGTGAGGGGACCTTTACATTCATGGGGCAGGGAGGAAGAAGAGAAAAACAGCTGATTAGAGGCATTTTTACAACCAACATTGGCCAAGGCATCGGCAACCTGATTCGCTTGACGGAAGATATGAACCACCTGAGTGCGAGAGATATCAATGAGAGAGTAAGCAACGCGCCACCAACGCAAGCATTCCCAAGAGGGAGGCTTGTTAGATCTGAAAGAGTTGACCAATATCATAGAGTCCGAGCAAACCATCATCAGCGGGAAACCATAGTCTGAGGCCAAGCGAAGCCCATCACACATTGCATGCACCTCAGCCAACAAACTACCGCCGACCCCATAGAAGTGAGCAAATGCAAAAATTAACTTGCCCGAACTGTCCCTAATGCAACCGCCACCGCCACAGGGACTCGGTTCCCCTTGCTAGCCCCATCGACATGAAGAACCAAACCTGAGACAGGCGGAGACACCTCACCAGCTGAACAGAAGTCTCCTTGATGGAAGGAAGGTAACCGAAACCATGAAGATTTTGAAGGTGTTGATAAAAATCCCACTCTTAAAAGTCTGAAGCTCGAGAGAGGAGAAACCAAAAACGGATAGAATGGGTGATCCAGCAAAAAGAGGTCCGCTTGCCCTCAAATCTCATGAGGCAACGAGCACGCCAAACTTCCCAAATAAGAGCATAACAGAATAGAGAGAGATAAAACCAGAAGGAGTGGATGTGTTGCACTTCCTCAAGATGTACCAGAGCCTAGTAGTGATGTTGTCCAAGTTAGACACGTTGACCTCCAAGATGAGAGCAATCCATGCCCAAAGACTAGAAGCTAAATCACTGGACAGGAAAAGGTGGTTCAGATCTTCAGAGCAAGGAGAAATGCAGCAAGAACACCGGGACACAAGAGGAACGCCCAGCTCCAAAATACGGGAATCCACGGGGATAGCATGGTGTAACAGCTTCCAACAGAAAAAAGAGGCGCGTCTATAAAAAGAATGGTGCCACAGGTGAACAAAAGGCTTTCTAATCACCCCATGTTGAGATAGAATATTATACGCTGAGGAGGTACTAAAAGAGCCACTTGGAGAAGCAGTCCAGACGCAGCAGTCATCCTGTTCAAAAAACGTAATATCCTGGAGGAAATTAGCGCTGGGGAGCAAGAGGTGCACAGGTGTTGGTTGCGTTTTGAACAGCTTCACGAACAGTGATAGGAGGACCGGTATAAGGAGAAGATAAAATATCAGACAGAGGGTCCTGACCAATCCAGACTTATTCAAAAAGTCCACTCTTCTACCATCACCAATGATCCATCTGGAGTTGCTGCGCACAGCTTCCTGGGCAGCAGTAAAGACCGCTTTAGGCATGCCATGGGGAATTGATCTAGAACAATGCATCCCCCGGTCAAACTTGAATCGGGGCTCATGTGCATTGAGCCCCGATAAAATATATATTTCTATTATATTCTAGAACATGTGCATTGATATATATAGTTTCTAAATTCTCTCTTTCTCCTCTCTCTCTCTCTCTCTCCCTCTTCAGTATGCGTCTATGTAGGGGCTCACGTAGAGAGGGACCCAGTGACACCATGTATAACTGCATGGGAGGAGAATCGAAGACATTATCCACCAGTTGCAGCCGCATCTGAAGGTCTCAGGAGATAAATATTTGAAACCAAAATTTGGTGAGGTGAAATGGATAGTGGGAGAGAAAACATTGAAAGCATGCAGGAGGGCTTGAACGGTGACCAAGGTGAGAAATCCAAGGAGGATTCCTGAAAAGAACTAGCAAAATGAAGGCACAGGCCCAGTGGAGAAGGCTCCTAAACAATCATATTTTACCACTTGGTGGCCGAACCGGGAGCTAGAAACAGAAGAATAAAGGGCTTGGCCCACCAGGGGAATCCTTAAATAGCCCTCGGGAGATGCAAATGATGAGGAAAATATTTATTGTAAGAAGGGTCTTACAATACAATTGAGATGGATTATTTTCTGAGAGAGACAAATAATGTCGTCAATTAGTATGATTGTTTTTTACAATTCTAACAGTTGAGAATATCTCACAATTGTCAATTTAATAAGTGATACGGTGGTTTCCGAGCAGGTCGGCTAGCCCCGCAGACAGTCGACCACCGTAGAAGATTAGAGGCAACTGCTCAGCAAGGATGAGTGGCCTGACACTCGCCTCCCAGTTCGGCCGATACTCCATCAGCTCGGATGAGACCGACCTGTTGACCGAAGCTCTCGTGAAAGCTCGTAAGACTGAAGATACGAATCATCTGAACAAATCGACGAGGTGGTCACCGCAGGAAGGACCTTGGTTCAGCCGACCCCATTAAAGACACTGGCCGATGCCCCGTTTACAGGCAACATTAGCGTCTCACAAGACTTTATACGCCTCTGGACTCTCTCTATCTCGGCCTGGATATTCTCATACCTCAAACCAACGCTTGAAGAATCTCCGATAGCACCTCGAGTCAACCTCGATGCTCAGGCATAGCCGACTTGGCGCTCGGCGTTCTCACATGCTCCATGGCAATCTTCACATGATCAGCGGGCGAATGAAGTAAGGTCCGAGAATCACGGAACCACAAATCACGGCCGATCTGATCACGATCTCAGTGATCTGGCATACCGGTTATAGTCGCACTCGCCATAACTTGGCAGGAAGTTAGCGGCGCCGGGTCCGACGCGAAACACGGTGAGGCCCAGCGAGATTGGCGGCTCATCCAGCTCACACGTACGAAGTCCTCACACTATATAAAGGGTAGACATTCCACTGACAAAGGTATGTTGTTCTCCCCCTAAGCTAGGTCATTCTGCTCGGCTAGCAACTGACTTGAGCTTCAGAGTGTCTCCCCGCCAAGCCCACTCGACGGGCTTTGCAGGTCAGTTCGGGAGTTCGGAAGCAGCGTCGCACGTCGGCCAAGCGCTCCCCATAGGATTCACCGGCTTGGTCGTCTCGGCTCACCCCGGCGAGGAGCGCCTCAACAGTCACCTCGGCAGGGGCCGACCTATGTTACTATAGCAGTAACATTGGCGCCGTCTGTGGGAAACGCTACTAAAGGCCAGTACGGTTCCTTCTCATCTATTCAGTTAAACCCCACCAAGTGAGGGCAAATAAAAGCCCCCAAAGAGTTGGTTGTGATCGGCAAGACCAACCAAGGCACTCCGCTGTCGGCGAGGGGGCCGACCAAGGGACAGCGAGCTCCTAGCAACGGGTAAGAGGTCGGGCCATTTCGACGGCCGACCCCAGATATTCTAGAATGCAAATATAGTCACGCTGACTTTGACTTCGAGGATAAGATACCAGATCATAAGTCCCTGCACACGAGGCCAAGGTACGCGTCGGATTCACCCCAGACATAACGCGAATATTATGATTTGTCTTAGGAAGGACTTTGTTACGGTCAAGAAGCTAAAACCCAGCACCAATCCTTCATTTGATATCTCGCGGACACCTAGTTTATCCCAACCGAGTTCGAACGATGTGGAGCCCCTCAAGATCCATCTGTGGTCGGCTCGGGGGCCGACCAATTCCAGAGCTTAAGGCAATCCTGCAGTTCTTAATAACAGTCATATCCCTAGCTTGGTAAGCATAAGCCCTCTGAAAGGAGGTCACTGATGAGTGCTCTTGCAAGCAACGAGGTACATTTGCTGGTCATCTACCTTTAGACAGCAGTAACTGTGGAAATTTGTCAATGGAATCGGGTTTCTGCGAATCTGCAACTGAAGGAAGGTGAGTCACTTCCCAACATTGTCTTAATTTTCTCCATTTAAATGCAAATTGATCATGACGACACGAGAAGCAGGTCCACTCTACAAACTGAGAAGACGACGTCCGACAAAGATCGAAGGCACAAGCATGAACATCATAACTACGAGCTCTTGCGCGAGGTCGCTTCGGCACTCCGAGCTCTTACCACGAGGTCGCTTTGGCACTCGTCTCGACAATCCGAGCTCTTGTGCGAGGTCGCTTCGGCACTCGTCTTGACAATCCGAGCTCTTGCGCGAGGTCGCTTCAGCACTCCAAGCTCCCTAAACGAGGTCGCTTCGGCACTCGTCTCGACAATTCGAGCTCTTGCGCAAGGTCGCTTCAGCACTCCGAGCTCCCTAAACGAGGTCGTTCCGGCACTCGTCTCGACAATCCGAGCTCTGAAGTGGGGTCAACCCTCAACGCTCATGGCGAGGCCGCTCCGACGCGCAGTCACGACCGTATCGTCGGACTATCCATCAACCAAGAAAATGACAATCGAGGAAGTTCGAAAGCATGGTCGCTCAGGTACACACAAGTGTATTGTGGACCTTAAGCAAGGTCGCTTCGACATTCCAAGCTTGTGCGAGGTCGCTTCTTCACTCCGAGTTCCAAAACTGTCATTCCAGGCTCGTCCGAGGTCGCTTCGGCACTCTGAGCTATTAAACGGTCGTTCCAAGCTATTGTACGAAGTCGCTTCGGCACTACGAGCTCAGTGACGCTTCAACAATACCTCAGCGGGTTCGCTTCGGCAGTCCGAGCTCCCTAATGAGTTCGCCACTAACGCTCATAGCGAGGTCACTTCGGAGAGAATAGACGTTCGATTTGTCATAGAGGTCTGAGCTTCGAGCCGACCTCGACAATTGACGTACCGGTAGTCATAGAGGTACGAGCCCCGAGATGACCTTGACAATTGACGTTATCTTCAGTTTTCAAGTGAGCCGACCTCGAGAACTGTTCGGTTTCTTAGAGGTCCGAGCTCTAAACCGATGTTGAGAATTGTTCGATCCAAGCCCTAAGCCGACCTCAAGGGAGTCCAAGCACCGAGCTGGCCCAGAACAGTCAAACATGAGACATCCAAAGTAACATGGTTCAGATTAGACAACGACAAACCATAAGCAATAACAAAAGAGGCAGGTGTTTCCATTACTACTAAGGAGGTACATTGTAAGACCAGCTGCCATATACAAACTAAGGCATTCAGTCAACTACGACACCGTCAAACGCAACGACATGAGTCTCTGTAGTAGCAGCCTGGTCGGAAGCAACGATCTCGATAGTTGCACTGGGAACCACCTCAGCTGCAGTGGCCTGCGCCTCGTCAACGACGACCGTGGCTTGGCCACGCTCCACATCTTCAGCAACCTCGTTCTTAGCGTCAACCAGACCCGACAAGTCATATTCTGGATAAAGTTCTTGGATGCGCTCGAGGCAGTAGTCGTATCCAGACTTGAAGAGTTTGTCCACCTCTTCGTTCAACTCCTCGGAGTCGCGGTACTCTGCGATAACATATTCGTGCTCCTCCTCGGCCAGTTTCGAGCTTTGAGCCTTGGCCGCTTTGAGCAACTCCTCCTTCATGCGAAGAGCCTCTTTAAGCTCCTTGGCGGCGTGTGTCATCCGAGCGGCCTCCTCCTCGGCTCTCTTCACCTTCCGCCGCTCCGCTTCCAAGAACTTCTCGACATCTCTGGCCCTCTTCTCGGCCTCATTAACCATGTTCGTGGCCTCGAGGACTCGCTGATCGGCCGCCGTCTGAGACTTCTTGGCCTTTTTGAACAAGGCCCCGACCAGGTCCAATTGAGTCTGCACCAAACCATAGAAGTCTTCCACAACCTCGGTGGCTTGCTTGGCCGAGGCTTGGGCCAGCGCCCTCGTCGGGGTTGCCCGACGAGCCCACTCAGTAGCGGAAAGTCCCTTCGTTCGCACTATCTTCGGCTGTGAGCCCCCGCTGTGTTGGTCGTCGGTCGGTTGCTCAATCGGCTGCTCTCACCCCGACCCATGAGGCATCGGTCGAGGATCCGATGACCGACGTCTAACCTATCGTGCTTCGTCGCCAGCTGCTTCTTCCCTCGAGCACTTCGATGGCTTAGTGGCTCTTTTCTTACCACGCCCTGCAAACCTCTGTGCTGCTCGGTCGACAAGTGACGTTCCTTACCCTTGGACGATGCCGGAAGCAGACGACGACTTGCCCTTGTCGGCCATCACTGCAAGAAAGAGCAGTAGGTCAGTTTTCAAATCACGTATAGCATAGAGATGACATCGAAAAGGAAATGACCTTTGTCGGCCTTGGCAATCAATCTGAACAGCCCGTCGAGCTGAAACAAGTCGGGCGGATCCAACACCTGTAAAGAATCAAAGTTCGCGAGCTTGGACTCGACAAGGTTTGGAGCTCGAAAGGCTTTGTGGCGAATATCCACGGCCGACCAGGTGGTCTGGAATGGCCACCCCGAGGGGCTATGGACAAAAACAATATTCCTCTTCCAATTGTGAACGGAGGAAGGCATTCGGTCAAGGATCTGCCGACCGGGCCGAGCTACGAAGTACAGCCAGTCCCCAAAAGCTTTGACTGAGAAACAATAGAGGAAAAGACGCGTGGTCGGAAGGACTTTGGCAAGAGCACAAACTGCCAAGAAGCCGACAACCGACCTCCATGAATTGTGGGTTGGGGAAATGGATTTTTGAATAATCTTCTTTTTATCTTTTTATCATGTTTCTCGTGTTTCTCATGGACGCGTATTGCTAATCCAAATCCCGTCGAGTGCTACTTGAGCAAAAGTGACGTGAGATGAATCGGCAATCCTCATAGCGCAGGCGTGCCAGTCACCGGAGTGACAACCAATTGTTCTGCCTCCGAAGGTCGGAGGGCTTTAGGTCTATTGTGTGATCTGAGCATCCGGTCAGTCTGACGGGCTATTCAACATATGAAGAATCCATCTATAGGCTTGAACCGGGCATGAGTATTGTTTACCCAACCCTTCATGTTCAAAACCGCAAGAGACAGCGAATCGGCAGCACTTTGGGGGCCCGATTCTCAAAATACAGAAATGATCTGATCGTCCGGTCAGGCTGACGGGCTATTCAACATATGAAGAATCCATCTATGGGTCTGAACCGGGCATGGGTATTGTATACCGAACCCTTCATGTTCAAAACCTCAAGAGACAGCGAATCGGCAGCACTTTGGGGACACGGTTCTCGAAATCCAGAAATGATATGAGCGTCCGATCGGGCTGACGGACTATTTAACATATGAAGAATCCATCTATGGGTCTGAGCCGGCCATGGGTATTGTATACCGAACCTTTCATGTTCAAAACCACAAGAGACAACGAATCGGCAGCACTTTGGAGACCCGGTTCTCAAAATCCAGAAATGATCTGATCGTCCGGTCAGGCTGACGGGCTATTCAACATATGAAGAATCCATCTATGGGTCTGATCCGGGCATGGGTATTGTATACTGAACCCTTCATGTTCAAAACCTCAAAAGACAACGAATCAGCAACACTTTAGGGACCCGGTTCTCAAAATCCAGAAATGATATGAGTGTCCGGTCAGGCTGACGGGCTATTCAACATACAAGGAATCCATCCATGGGCCTGAACCAGGCATGGGTATTGTATACCGAACCCTTCATGTTCAAAACCGTGAGAAGTAGTGAATCGGCAGCACTTTAGGGGCCCGATTCTCACAACACGTGCAGAGTTTGGGCATCCCGTCGGAAACACAGGTCATTTGGCATGTGATGTCGCCTTTCATAAACCTGAACAGGGCCCAGGTATCAATTACCTGACCCTTAGTGTTCAAGTTTTCATAAAAAAGCGAATCGGTAGGATTGGGACAGTGAGACAGGAGCAGTGGTAAGGGGGTCTGGACAGTACCTCTGTTGTTTCTAAACCCATCACAAGAGATGCATATATGGACTTACATGCCCTCTTTGTAGTGAGCTTCCCGAATGCCACGGTTCATGAATGAACTTAAAAGGGGGACGTTGAAATGAAAGCTTGCTAAAAGAAAAATACATGAGCATAGCATGAAGCGATTCCCCATGGGATGCTCTTAATGAGCTGAGGAGCACCCATCACCCCTCCCACTGCCATTAACGGAATGGTACGATGGGGGCCCATGCTAAAAAGAAAGATAAGAAACAAATACATGTATAAAAGGGAAGACAAAACCTTCACCCAAAACACCACGGTCTCAAACCGGTCATGAACAGACAGGGGGGAACAAGACAACAAAAGAAATATTTGCACCACTTCTACTCATTTAAAGACTCCTCAAGGCTGATGCCATTGCAAGAAGGAGATGTGGGAAATGTTCTTTCACTGTTGGAGAAAAGGCTTTACACACAAAAGGAAAGGAGGAAAGAAGAAAAAACAAACAAAAGAAGACAAGGTATGGGGACTACCGTAGCAGTCCCCTTGGCTTCCTTCTTTTCCTCTTCTCAACCTCTTCTCTCTAGCTTCTTTTTCCTCTCTTTCTCTTGAGCAAACCCAGACACAAACCAGCTGGGGAAGGCCTCTTTTCTGCCACAACTATTACCTTATCTTATCTTTTTCAAGCTCCTCACGTAAGACATCCACCACCCTCCTTCCTTTTCTGCCAAACCAACAAGAATGGGGGAAGAAAGAGGACCCAGCCGCCTTCCAGTGATCAGCCATGAAGCAAGAGGAGAAGAGCCCAGCTTCCTCTTCCTAAGCCTTCTCACGCAAGCTCTCCTTCAGCTGGAGAATGGCCTCTGCTCCCCCTCCTTTCTCTTCTGCCTTTTTCGGCCAGGAAGAAGAGCCCAGGAGGGGCCTTTTTCTGCCTTTTTTTGCCATACACAGCCCCCTCCCGAACTGAAGCTTCCAGCACCTTTTTTTTTCCTTTCTTATTCTCGTAACCAGCTAAAAGGGTGGGTCAGAGAGAGAGCCCAGCCGTCCTCCCCTGCCGCTACTACAGTAGGTTTTGTCTGGGTAGTGGGGGGGTGAAGGGTAGCTTATGTTCACCTCTTTACCTAGGGTATATGGGCCACTAGGTAATGGGCTTCAGATGGGCCATTTAAAGGGATTTCTTAGTCGTCTTTTAGGGACTGTTGGATGGACTGGGTTGCTGGATGCGGGCCCTTTGCATCCCTTTCTCTTTTTTTTTTTTGGTGCCCACAGGGGTCAGTTGCGACGGTGCGACTCCCAGCTTGAGGAGGAGAAGGATAACGAAACGATGCAAAGGGAAACGGAAGCCATCTCGGACGGCCTTGGCGTAGATACAAACTCCGCCTTCTGCCACATAGTGAGCGCGAAGCTGACTCGAATGATACATAGAGTAGCCCTCTGAAAACACTAGCTCGGGGTGAGTTTTCATCCATTCAAGGGTCTCGTCGGTGGTTTCACATTGGGCATCGGCAACATTGTCGGCTGGCCGACGAGCCCCCGAGGTATGGGCAGAAGGATCCTTGGGAACGTAAGTCCCGGGATCGACCACAAGACAATCAGAGTGGTCGGACGATTCGCCATCATGACGAGGAGAACAGGGTGTCTTATCATAAGCCTCCCCTGACGAGTGAGAAGAAGAGTTCTCGGAAGGAGAACCTCCAGACATCGAGCCCTCGCGGAGACGAGGACCGGAAGAGGAAGACGTAGAGGAACTCGAAGACATCGCTTTCCTCTGAAGGAAGCAAACGAAAATCAGATGAGGTCGGAGCTCAGAACTCGGTCGAAAGACGTCGGCGCAACTTTCGTCCACACATCGGCAGGTCGTCTGGAGGATGCTCGCGCACGAAAGCAAGGGCAATCGTTCAGCAGCAGACCCTGGTATTTATGGGGTTGGGGGCCGATCAAATCTAACGGCAGGAATCTGACTTCCAGAACAGCGGCTGAGATCTGTGCAAGTGGCGTTACCAGATTGGCTGCGAGGCGATCCCTCGGATTCCAATCGGCGCAAGTTGCGAAGAGCATCATGATGGCTCTCGGAAGACGTGGCGGCGGAATGATGACTGTGCCACGTACGAAGTGTCGCAGGGTGGTTAGCCAGGTGACGCGATGTTCGGCGGCTCTGACACGCCCTTATGGCAGGGCGGCGGCATACCACAGGATGATTAGGCATTCTGATAGGCCACGCGAATCAGCAGAGTCACGCGGTAGGGTACGTGCTCCCAGCAAGGAAATTTAGCTTCACCTCGGCCCGCGTTCATGATCCGACACGGACCGAGGGTGATACAGTGGTTTCAGAGCAGGTCGGCTAGCGTCACAGATGGCCGACCACCATGGAAGATTAGGGGCAACTACTTAGCAAGGATGAGCTACCCGACGCCTGTTTCTCCTAGCTCAGCCGAGAATTCCATCAGGACCGACCTAGTGACCGAAACTCTCGTGAAAGCTCACGACTGAGAAAATACAGATTATCTGAATCAACTCATGAGGTGCTTGCCTCGAGGTCATAGAGGTCTGAGCCAACCTCGAGAATTGACGTAGGAAGCAAAAAGCAAGTCATGGTTCACGGGAGTCGAGAAGGCGACGTGGTGGTTGGAGTCTGCGTGACAGTCGAGATCTGAGAACGCGGCCCGAAACAGACGAGGTGAGGGTGCATATTGTCTAATAGCTTCACCTCGGCCCGCATTCACGGTCCGACGTGAACCTAGGGGGCCAGTGATACGGTGGTTTTTGAGCAGGTCGGGTAGCCCTGCAGACAGCCGACCACCGTAGAAGATTATAGGCAACTGCTCAACAAGGATGAGTGGCCTGACACTCGCCTCCCAATTCGGCCGATACTCCGTCAGCTCAGATGAGGCCGACCTGTTGACCGAAGCTCTCGTGAAAGCTCATAAGACTAAAGATACGAATCATCTGAACAAATCGACGAGGTGGTCACCGCAGGATGGACCTCGGTTCAGCCGACCCCATTAAAGACACTGGCTGATGCCCCGTTTATAGGCAACATCAGCATCTCACGGGACTTTATGCGCCTCTGGCCTCTCTCTAGCTCGTCCTGGATATTCCCATACCTCAAACCAGCTCTTGAAGAATCTCCGATAGCACCTCGAGTCAACCTCGATGCTCGGACATAGACGACCTGGCGCTCGGCATTTTCACATGCTCCATGGCAATCTTCACATGATCAGCGGACGAATGAAGTAAGGTCCGAGGAATCACGGAACCACAAATCATGGCCGATCTGACCACGATCTCAGTGATCTGGCATATCGGTTATAGTCGTACTCGCCATAACTTGGCAGGAAGTTAGTGGCGCCCGGTCCGGCGTGAATCACGGCGAGGCCCAACGAGATTGGCGGCTCGTCTGGCACACACGTACGAAGTCCTCACACTATATAAAGGGTAGACATTCCACTGGCAAAGGTACACTGTTCTCCCCCTAAGCTAGGCCATTCTGCTCCACTAGTGATAGACTTGCGATTCGGAGTGTCTCTCAGGTCGGGAGCTCGGAAGCAGCGTCGCACGTCGGCCAAGCGCGCCCCAGAGGATTCACCGGCTTGGTCGTCTCGGCTCACCCCGGTGAGGAGCGCCTCAACGGTCACCTAGGCAGGGGCCGACCTATGTTACTATAGTAGTAACAATAAGATTACTTTCTTGCAATATACCACAAATAAATTTCTCAAAGACAAAGGAAGATCAGAATTTGATTATTGGCTTTCCTCTTTCACTTCCACTGTTGAGTTAGTCTAGACTGTGCTCAGAATTTGATAATTGGGTTTTCTTACTAACACAGGGAGCTCTCATAGGCCAACTGGAGCCTCGGACCAACCGACCTTTTAGAGTACTAGAGTAGACATTCTAACATGGTTTGTATTGAAGATCTTGGTATCATCTAGGTCGACGACTCAAGTCGGCTAGACCGACTTCTTTACACCCTTTGGGCCAACAACAGTAACTCGGCCAAGAATAATGAGACTTACCTAACTCAGTCTTAACCGACGCAGAGCACGACATGTCCGTGGGATTCTCAAGAACATGGCTACATAATAGCCGAGGTATTAACTGCTGAGGTAATGGCTGCAAATCATACGCTCGATAACGGCAGTCATTAAGACCACGATCTGTATGATGTGGCATGATGGTTACGACGACAACCAAATTATAGTTACGGTGGCGTGGTGCGAGGATCACGGGATCGCCCAATGGTTACCTTGGATAACCACCCCTATATGAGATCATACACTCCACATGCATAGGTACATTGTTCTGCTCCTTGACTAGATCATTCTTCTCAGCTAGCGAATGATTTAGACATTCGAGTGTCTTCCCACCGAGAACTCTGAGTGGGTTTTGCAAGTTCTCAATCATCAAGATTGGAAGCTCGGAACATGCGTCTTGTCGGCTAAGCGAACCTCGGCCCAGTCTATAACGACCCAAGAATTCGATACCTGGAATCCTCCAAGTACCCGACCCTTAGACCGCCACCCACTGATCTGAGGACCCAAAAGGGTTAAAAAATATGTCTAGTGAAATATACAAAAAGTTACCATAGCTAAGCAATTAAAGAAATACAACAGCAGAATAGAAAAATATACACAATGTTCCAAATAATAGTGCAAGTGCAAAAAGAAAAACTAACCATTTCTAATGCTACTGACAACAAGTGGCACAATGTTGGTCGTCCGAACACAAGCATCGGCTCCTGCGAACTCAAACCTGGAAGGAAATTATAAGGGGAATGAGCTTCATGAACGAAGCCTAATAAGGAACCCACCCCTCACTAGTTCTAAGAGCGGAAACAAGAACAATACAACTAAACTAGGAAGGAGAAACAGTATAACCAAAGCAACAAACTGACTATACTAAATAGAAAGCGGTGGTAACTCAAGTAAACAGGACTACTAACTCAGCACGTAATACAATAAAATAATAACACAACTGAGCAGGTACTAAAATAAATAAATAATTGAAAAGGTACGGGGGTCTACAAGTACCGCCAACTCATCACAACTACACACAGTCTCAAACTGGGTAAGTGTGCTCCGAGCACGCCACTAAATTGTACACACAGACAAAAAAGCCCTCGTTTGGACAACACACTAACCATAATTCAACCTCTACTAGTCAATGGTCAGGTGCACCCACCGACGTCTTACCACTCGACCAAAAGTTTTGATCTGCTCTCTCGTTGGAGAGAAACTCAAGGACAACACTAAACAACACAACCAGTGGTATGGCCAAACCACAGTCCCACAACTATCCTCCTGGAACGGCTCTGGAACTGTGCCAGGCGAGACAGTGAGAATGGACTAGTTGGACGGCATCGCGACTCTCCAAACTCAGCGAGACCCACACCAACTAAGAGAGCTCTGCAAGTGACTCAAAGCCACTGCCCACACCATTTTCACCTCTCCTCCAGTCGAAAACTACCTCGACGAGCAGGCTCGTAGTCCCAAGCAACCCTCAACGGACTCATGAGGATGGGGGTCCCAAGAAATGGTTGCAACCCATACGATGCACAAAGCGTTGGGACAATGTGGAAATGGGAAAATTTTACTTTTTAAATATCTATTTATCATGTTTTCTCATTTTCTCATGGGTACACGCGTATTACTAATCCAAATCTCGTCGAATGCCACTTGGGCAAGAGTGACGTGAGATGAATCGGCAATTCACGCAGCGCGGGCGTGCCAGTCACCAAAGTGACAACCAATTGGTTTGCCTCCGAGAGTCGGAGGGCTTTGAGTCTGTTGTGCGCGCCGTTTGACTTTGTCAAACGAAAGTGGAGTGTCGGGTCCTGGACCAAAATCCCGCCGTTGCCTAAACGTAACGACGTTAATTACATCCCTCTGAGAGGGAAAACCCTTGATTAATCGCCAGAAATTAGAAAGCCGTGTGGCCTTGATACGGAGACATCCGATGAAAAGTGCAAAGCGCAGCCTAAAAAGCTAAGCCGGAGAGATAAGCAGACACGATGCCTATTCGAGGCTGCCGGGTCTTTTACTTAGATATGACTGAGTCCTCTTACCCATTTGCCCATTGATTCTTTTCATTGACATGAAAAATATTCTCAAATCGGTCTTTTGCTCTTTTGAAAACACATGTGCTCTTTTATTACAACACGGGTTTCCATTCGAGTCTTTTATTTTTTTGAAATGTGTAATGATCTATTTGCTTTTCTTAATACAAAAAGAATTTCACTTTGATCTTTTGAAAACATAAGAGGGCCCGTTTTTAACGTGAAAAAGGTTTCACTTTTGGTCCTTTGAAAACATAAGGTGGTCCATTTGCTCTTTTAAGTCAAAAAAGTAGTTTTCATTTATCCTTCTATTCCATTTGAGACTTGTGAGAAATGAGAGTTGGCATATTTGCTCATTATTATTATTTTTATCATGAAAAGACTTTGATTTGATCCCTTGCTCTTTTAAAACATGTGCAACGTTGTGGAAATGGAAAATTTCCTAATTTATAAAATCTATTGTTTTTTTATCATGTTGTCTCATGTTCTCATGGATGCATGCGTATTGCGAATCCAAGTCTCGATGAATCCACAATTCGCACAATGCGGGCGTGCCAGTCACCAAAGTGACAACAAATGGTTTGCCTCCGAGAGTCGAAGGGCTTTAGGCCTATTGTGCGCACCGTTTGACTTCGTCAAACAAGAGTGGGTGTCGGGTCTTGGACCAAAATTTCGTCGTTGCCTAAGCGCAACGACGTTAATTACATCCCTCTAAAAGGGAAAACCCTTGATTAATCGCCAGATTAGAAAGTCTCATGGCCTTAAAACGAAAACATCTAATAAAGGTGTAAAGTGCATGCTAGAGTGAAGCTAGAATAGCAACAAGAAAAGATTTCTATTGATAGCATTTGACACATTGTGATCATTATCATCTTTTGTACAATTTTGGAGGATTTTATCCGCTTATTCATTAGATATTTGTCAATTAATGTCAATTGCGCTGCTCTTTATTTCATTTAAAGCACAATAACTATAGCTGTGCTGGTGAGTCGGCAGGCCGCTGAGTCGGCCAGGCTCGGTTGGGCAAGCGCTTGAATTGGCCAGGTGGTTGAGTTGGGTAGATGCCTGAGTTGGGCAGGTGACTGAGTTGAACAGATGTCTGAGTTGGGCAGGTGACTGAGTTGGGCAGATGCCTGAGTTGGGCAAGTGACTGAGTTGGGCAGATGCCTGAATTGGGTAGGTGACTGAGTTGGGCAGATGCCTGAGTTGGGTAGGTGACTGAGTTGGGCAGGTGCCTGAGTTGGGCAGGTGACTGAGTTGGACAGGTGGCTGAGTTGGGCAGGTGACTGAGTTGGGTAGGTGTCTGAGTTGGGCAGGTGACTGAGTTGGGCAGGTGGATGAGTTGGGCAGATGACTGAGTTGGCCGGGCCACTGCAACGCTGCCGAATCACCTAGCCAACATAGCTTTCGGCGTCTTTTAATCATACAAAGTCTTTTGGTCTCATAAAGATGCGCAAGAAAAATTTGGCGGCACCTCCCCTTTTCTCATGACGCAAGAGGAGGGCGCGATACTCGTCCACCATGATGGAGACGGTACCAAAACAAGGTGTTAGCCACGCGCGGCGTCACCCAAATGGAACACGGTACCAATTCCTGAGGCATGGCCACGGGGAACTGATGAGTACCGGGACCGAAAGCAAGTAATCTCATAAACCAAGACTTGTCGGCTCATCACGCATGAGGCTCGCCGACTCACCAGTTCAAATCTCTTCACTGATTCGGTGAGTCGGGAGCCTGTTGATTCCTTGCCGACTCACCCGCCAGAAACATAAGACGATTTAAATTTCGCGAGAAAAATCGGCAGCACCTCCCCCGGACTCATGAGATGTGGGGGAGGTCACGGTATCCATCCACCATAATGGAGATGGTACCAAAATGGGGTATTGGCCGTGCACGGCGCTACCCGAATGGCACACGGTACCGGTTCCCGAGGCATGGCTACAAAGGAACCAAAGAGTACCGAGACCGAAAACAGTCCGGTGGACGAGCCAGTGATGTACGAGTCCAGGAACTCGGGCATAGATATCGTACTATCTAACCCGAGGCCTCATAGAGTCTCGTTTCTATGCGGGTCGGCAAGAAAACTGCTCAGCATGCATGAGTCGGCAGTGAGCGGTTCTGCCTGGGTGAGTCGGGAGCCCTTATTTACGACGGAACGACACCCAAATCATAGAGGAACGGCGTGAAACTCTTACAAGAGGGACTGAGATATGCCCCGGTCAAATCCAAACTCTTACACGGGCGAAACCCCAGGCCGATCGGTTCCAGATTGCGGAAAACACGCGTGCTGCCAGGTGAGTTGGCCAGTAGACCAGGTGAGTCGGCCACGAGCTCTCTCAACGGGACGGTACCCAAATCACGTCGGAATGACACGAAATTTTTATGGGAGGGACTGACATACATGTCAAGCAACCCGGTCTCTTTAGACGGTGAAACACCGTGCCGATTGATCGCAGATCGCAAAAGACGTGCGCACTGCCCAGGTGAGTTGGCCAGCAGACCAGGTGAGTCGGCCACGAGCTCTCTCAACGGGATGGCACCCAAATCACGTCGGAATAACACGAAATTTTTATGGGAGGGACTGACATACATGTCAAGCAACCCGGTCTCTTTAGACGGCGAAACGCCGTGCCGATTGATCGCAGATCGCAAAAGACGTGCGCACTGCCCAGGTGAGTTGGCCGGCAGACCAGGTGAGTCGCCACGAGCTCTCTCAACGGGATGACACCCAAATCACGTCGGAATAACACGAAATTTTTATGGGAGGGACTGACATACATGTCAAGCAACCCGGTCTCTTTAGACGGCGAAACGCCATGCTAATTGATCGCAGATCGCAAAAGACGTGCGCACTGCCTAGGTGAGTTGGACAGCAGGTCAGAAACATCTTTTTAACACCGGATGGCCGCCCAAATCACATCGGAATAATCCAAAATTTGTATGGGCGGGACTGATATATATGTCGAGCAACCCGATCTTTTTGGACAGCGAAATGCCGTGCCGACTGACTTTAAAACACCGAAAACTCACTATCAGGTGAGTCGGCCAGGCTATGGAGATGCAGTTCTCAAAGTCTGGAAATGACTTGAGCATCCAGTGGGGATGGGAAGCTATTTAATATGCCGAGAATCCCTTTGTAGGTTTGAACAGGGCATAGGTATCATTTACCTAACCCCTTGTGTTCAGAACCGAGAGAGACAGTGAAACAGCAAGCCTTAATCAGCAAAGAAATGAGCACAAACACAGCACATGTGAAGCTCTAAATGGCAGAAAAGGAGCCAAAAGCAGTGCAGAAAACAAAGGAAAACAATTCCCCATGACCGGGTAAAGGACTTTGCATTTCTTCCTCACAATAGGGGACTGGATATTAAGGGCATCCATCCCCCAAATGGAGTGAGATCCAACTGCCAACTAAAGATGAAACAGTAAGAAAAAATAGGAGGAAGCATTGGATTGAGACAAGGAAACAGCCATTAAATCAAATACATGCATTCTATTGCATAAAGAGGAGAGAATTGACATGCTCCATCACATATATAAATTTCTCATACCACAAAAAGGGGGCTCTTCAATGACCGAAATACATAAAAAAAAAATGGAGAGCAAGAGGAGACAGATGGGATGGGGGGGGAAAGCTCTCTCTCTCTTCTCTTTCTTTGATTCTCTCACCCTCTTCTTCTGTTCTAAGCTTCCTACAGCCGCCCCCCTTTGAGAGAGCTCCTCTTTCTTATCTTTCTTTTCCTCTTGACCTTTTCCTTTTATCTCCTACGCAGGGAAAACCAGGAAACCCAGCCCCCCCTTCTTCTCTTGGCTCTCTCCTCCTCTGCCTTCTTGCTGCGCAAGAGCTCCCAGGAAGCCCAACCACCTTCCTCTCTTGTCTGGCTCTCTTCTCCACTGCCCCTTTCTTGCTGGCTTTCCCCTTCTCCTCTTCCTTTCTTTTGCCTTTTTTCTCTTACGCAGGAACCCAAGCCCCCCAGCCAGCCAAGCTCCTCTCCTCCCTTTCTTTTTCCTCACGCAAGCCCTCTCTCCCTTTTCCCAGGTTGCAAAAAGGCCAGTCTCCTTTCTATCTGGAAGCTTCATTAGAAGGAGAGCTTTTTGTAGTGGGGGGGTGAGAGGTTACTTAAAATGACCCCCAGCATGGGGTATTTGGGCCATTTGATAATGGGCCAATAAATGGGCCTATATCTTGTTTTGCTTTGTTTTTTTTAATGTCCACAAATGCCCCCCACCCAGGGGTGGTGCGAGTGAGGGACGAGTGGAGCAGCACCCGTGGGTGAACTCGTACGACGTCAACTGGGTCTCTTCTTCAACTTAATGTGAGTCAATTTGTCAGCATCAACGGTCGTTAACTTGTTGCCATACTGATAGCCTCATGGTCCGTCACTGTATTGACGGTTTCTTGACTTTGTCTATTATGTTCATCCTGCTGTGCCTAGCTAGAGATGGTTGATGTCGATGCGAGTTGGCAGCCTTTGAGCTTGCTCGCATGATGAAAGAGTTCTTGGTTTGATGAGTGGACCAATCAACAGCTCTTGTGAGTTGAAAAACTCTTCATTCAATAGCGCCTTGAGCGGACAGAATGCCTGAGTCGGCAAGAGCACTGAGACTGGCAACTTCTTCGAATTACTGGGATTTCTGACCCAGTGGGACGTTTGTAACATAGGATTTTTGAAGCCTCCTTGTGCTGGCGAGAGCCCCAAATCAGTGGCCGCTTTCAATTGGCAAGGCCATGTGAGCTGGTGGCCTTCATGGGTCAGTCGTCCATTGGGTTTTGTTGCCCTATTGTATGAGCTGATGGGGTATGCTGGCTTGATTTGCAAACTGGTAGCTCCTTCTAGACTTAGTAAGTGGCCTTGCAACTTCCTTTCCTCTGAACTATCTTGCCAGCTAGTCGCCTTGGATATGCAACAATCTGAGCATGTGGTAGTGTTGAAGCCTCTGTTGGGGGAAGTAGACCGTTCCACGTCATTGTCACCAACTGTGATAACCAGACTGCCACTTTGGAGATCTTGTAGCCCTCATCAATGCCACTTCGCTCATAGCAAGATTAATGTGCTCTTGTCTTCCTCTTTGAACTTTTGTTGTGTCTGGGTATCGACAGATTTCTTCCAGAAAACTGGTTCTATGGGTGTTGACCAACTTAGCCATTTGTCGACGCCTGCTCCATGAGGTGTTGATAGATTCAATTAAAGTGCACCATGTGTCGACACTTGCTTTTCTGATTGTCGCCTGACTCTCTCAGAAATTTCCCTTGAGGGGCTTGGAAGTTGTCAAAAACAATCTCATGTATAATGACATTTCACTTCATCATGTATGAGATAGAACTCTGACTGACATGAAGATAGGCTTCGACTGGCAATGGCCTGAAGGCGAGCTTCGGATGGCACTCGGCGGGCATTGGCATGAAGGCGAGCTTTGACTGGCAAGTACCACTTTTGTCAGAATTTCCTTTCTAGAGACTTGAAGCCTGCTTGTCTTTGGCACCTATCTTTAGATCCTCCTTTTTTATTTTCGCATTATCGAATTGAGCGCCCTTTCAGGTTTTCACCCAATCCGACCCCCTCTTGCTTTTGCCTACGCGCCCTTTCGGGTTTTCACGTAGCGGGGTACCCAATTTTGCCCATGGCGCCCTTTCGAGTTTTCGCCATGACCGGGTTCTAGCTCTTTTTACCCTTGTCCAGGGGAGACCTAGACAAGTCCAGCGAGGCACCTCTATTTTAAGCCTCTTTTTTATTTTTTTTATTTTTATAAATATATATATTATAAAGAGAGACTCATGAGTGGAATAGGGCTCGATCACCAATCATGCCGTGATGTTGGTAGATGGTGTGAGGTTATTGCGAAATGATAACCTAGAAAACCTACGTACTAACTTTAACAAGGGTTTTAGAGGTAACATCTACTAGTCAGTCAAGGCAAGAAGTCAAGACTGGACTTTACTTGGACTTTCGAAAAGGCAGTGGTATCTAAACCTAGGGTTATAGAGAGGCATAGATGACAAAGACAGCTTGACAAGAAAGTGCCTTTCTAGATTTAGGGAAAACATAACAAAAGAAGGTCCACTCGGGAGAGCAGAGATAGAACTCCCTCTTCTTGCAACTTTTTTTTACACACTTTTTTTTAACCACACTACTGACCCAAGTGCCCTTTCGGGTTTTCACCAGAGTCAGCCCCTTCTTGCTTTTGCCCACGCGCCCTTTCGGTTTTTACGTGGCAGGGTTCCCATTTTACCCACGACGCCCTTTCGGGTTTTCATCGTGGCCGGTTTTTCTTGTCCTTTTTACCCCTACTCGGCGGTGCAATTCGAGTAGGTCTGACGGGCATCTCTATTTTTAGCCCTTTTTTATATCTATTTTTTTTAGACTTTCGACACGAGCGTCAAAGTTGTCAACACCCGCTTCACGACCTGCGGACTACTCCATTGGCCTGGTTTTATCTTCTAGTGACGCGATCATGTTGACACCATCAGCTTCAAGACCTTTTGAACAGGTTTGTTCGCCTGGTTTCATATTCTGGGGACGCTATTAGCTTCAAGACCTACGGGAAACTCCGTCGGCCTGGTTTCATCATCTGGAGACGTCGATCATATTGACGTCGACAGCTTCAAGACCCACGAATGACTTCGCCGGCCTGGTTTCATCATCTGGGGACGTCGATTATGTTGACATCGACAGCTTCAAGACCCACGAATGACTTCGTTGGCCTGGTTTCATATTCAGGTGACGTCGTTTATGTTGACGCCATCAACTTCAAAACCTACGGGAAACTCCGTCGGTCTGGTTTCATCATCTCTGGGGACGTCGGTCATGTTGACGTCGACAGCTTCAAGACCCACGAATGACTTCGCTGGCCTGGTTTCATCATCTGGGGACGTCGATTATGTTGACGTCGACAGCTTCAAGACCCACGAATGACTTCGTTGGCCTGGTTTCATATTCATGTGACGCCGTTTATGTTGACGCCATCAACTTCAAAACCTACGGGAAACTCCGTCGGTCTGGTTTCATCATCTGGGGACGTCGATTATGTTGACATCGACAGCTTCAAGACCCACGAATGACTTCGTTGGCCTGGTTTCATATTCAGGTGACGTCGTTTATGTTGACGCCATCAACTTCAAAACCTACGGGAAACTCCGTCGGTCTGGTTTCATCATCTGGGGACGTCGGTCATGTTGACGTCGACAGCTTCAAGACCCACGAATGACTTCGCTGGCCTGGTTTCATCATCTGGGGACGTCGATTATGTTGACGTCGACAGCTTCAAGACCCACGAATGACTTCGTTGGCCTGGTTTCATATTCATGTGACGCCGTTTATGTTGACGCCATCAACTTCAAAACCTACGGGAAACTCCGTCGGTCTGGTTTCATCATCTGGGGACGTCGATTATGTTAACATCGACAGCTTCAAGACCCACGAATGACTTCGTTGGCCTGGTTTCATATTCTGGAGACGTCGGTTATGTCGATGCCATCAGCTTCAAGACCCGCGAATGACTTCGCTGGCCTGGTTTCATCATCTGGGGACGTCGATTATGTTGACACCATCAGCTTCAAGACCCACGAATGACTTCGTTGGCCTGGTTTCATCATCAGGTGACGCCGTTTATGTTGACGTCATCAGCTTCAAGACCTACGGGAAACTCCGTCGGTCTGGTTTCATCATCTGGGGACGTCGATTATGTCAACGTCAACAGCTTCAAGACCCATGAATGACTTCGTCGGTCTGGTTTCATCATCTGGGGACGCCGTTTATATTGACGCCATCAGCCTCAAGACCTACGGGAAACTCCGTCGGTCTGGTTTCATCATCTGGGGACGTCGATTATGTTGACGTCGACAGCTTCAAGACCCACGAATGACTTCGTTGGCCTGGCTTCATCATCAGGTGACGCCGTTTATATTGACGCCATCAGCTTCAAGACCTACGGGAAACTCCGTCGGTCTGGTTTCATCATCTGGTGTTGGCATTGGTGACCTGCAATGAATTGGAGTGGCCAACAATTAGGGGTAATCTATTTGGAGGTATAAGGTTAGAAACCTTTTCTTTTTGATGGCTAGCAAATGCCGATTTGAAAAATGAGTTTGAAATCATGGAGGCATGGAAGCCGGATTTGAAATTGTAAGGACGTGAGCGTCCGATTTGAAATCATGAGGGCGTGGAAGCCCGATTTTGAAAGATGTGGGCACAAAGACCCAGTTTGAAATCATGGAGGAAGAGGAGCCCAATTTGAAAGATGTGAGGGCGTAGAGGCCTCGATCTTTTTATTAAACATGTGGGCACTAAGGTCCCGTTTGAAAAACATGATTTTGAGTTTTGAAACATGAATTTTCAAATATGACTGACGTATCGTTACTTCGAAAACGTCGATTTTGTAATTTAACTAGTAAATTGTCCATTTTGAAATATGTCTTTTGAAACATGATTGGCAAATTACCATTTTTGAAATATGTCTTTTGAAACATGATTGGAAAATTGCCACTTTTGAAATATGTCTTTTGAAATATGATTGGTAAATTGCCAATTTTGAAATATATCTTTTGAAATATGATTGGCAAATTGCCACTTTTGAAATATGAGTTCTTTTGAAATTATGAGTGGCAAACTTGCCAATTTGAAAATATGACTTTTGAAAAGATGGTTGGCGAGACGCCACTTTTTAAAATATGAGTTCTTTTGAAATTATGAGTGGCAAACTTACCAATTTGAAAATATGACTTTTGAAAACATGATTGGCGAATCGCCACATTTTTTTGAAATATGAATTCTTTTAAAATTATGAGCGGCAAGTTTGCCAATTTTAAAACATGAGTTTCGAAAACATGATCGGCGCATTGCCACTTTTCAAAACATGAGTCTTTTGAAATCATGGAAGACAAGCTCGCCAATTTAAAACATGGGTCTTGAAAACATGATTGACAATTTGCCAGCTTTCTTCTTTTTTTTGAAGTTGAATAAGGATAAATCCTTCGTCCATTTTATTAGGGATCCGGAAAAAGAATATGCACTCAAAATCCGGTAAGAAAACCCATGTATGCATATGCACATAAGCGGTGAAAGCCCGGTGCAATATGATCATGCGGGCTCATATCATCGCCCTGCAGAAAATATGTAATTTTGTTGAGGTATTATTTGTCTCAGAACCATAGTCCGACTAGCGGTATGGCTGGCCTCTTTATTTTTTGCTGCTCGTCATTGACAATATTACCTCAGGTGGCCCTAAAAGAGCCAATTGAGACCGCCTCGATGATCGGGTCTCATGCTGGGCGGTCGGTGTGACTACCTCAGCAAGTTGTTTCCTTCATTTCCTTTTTTTGTCATTTTTTGTCATTCATTTTTTTTTGCAACTATTTTTTTTCATTTTTTCTTTTATCTTTTTTTGAATGAATATTTACATCCACAGATGTTACATATGTGATCAACACATGCCCCTAGAGTAACTCATTTTCGGCGAGCTGATCCTTGCTTGCTTGCTCGTGATGGGCCGAAGATCTTGAAGTTCCCCCAGGGAGCACGAGCTTCATCTGTGCATCGAGCCTCTTGAATTTCTCATACTTTTCTAGCTCATATATTATAGCCAGTGCGGGTTGTCACATGCTTTTCTTTTCTATTGCATTGAAGCCCTGTGAGATTGCGGCGGGTACACCAGGTACTCACCCACTTGCAGTTCTCCTTTTTTTATCAAGGACTCAATTTGATCTTTGAGGATATAGCAGTCCTCTGTAACATGCCCCGGTAGCTCATGATATAAGCAAAATCGAAGGTCATTTTTCCTCTTGATGTCTTCCGGCTTTTTAGGCTCGAGTGGGACAATTTTGTTATGTCGTTGTGCCCGTTCAAAAAGAACTTGTGTCTTATCTTTTGGGAAGGAGTAAGGCTTCTGCAACTTCTCTTGTAGTGGAATTTTTCTTCGCCTTGACAATTTGTCAAGTGAGGAACTGGCTTCCCCTTCAATAACTTCTAGAGTCTGGACATGCCTCTTCCTTTGGCCAGTAATATCAGCAGAAGAGTACTTGGCGAGGAATGCCTCAATATCAGTGGCAACATTATTCAGTCGATCGAACGTTCTGATGTCGATGCCACCCATTCTATTTAGAATCTCCTTTTGCAGGTTGTTCTTGCATATATTGACAGCCTCTTCTTCAGATAGTGGTTGCTTGTATTTCCTGCAGACGTTCATCCACCGTCGGATATAGTCTCGGGCTGGTTCCCCACCTCCTTGAGAAATGGCATGTAATTTAGTCACCGAGATTGCTTCCTCAGCCATATAGGGGCCTGCTTCAAGTACTCCCTGTCTGCCTAGTCTTTCTGCCATGGGCTTGACAGGACGATTTGAATATGTGCACCTACTTGATAAGGACCTACAAACTGTCGGCCCACAGGTCACATTTCTCATCGCCTTCGTATGGTGTATATCATGAACCCCAGGGCATGGAGCTGCACTGTCGCAGGGTGTAGCGTTAATGCTACCACTCATCCCCGTCAGCTTCATCAAGCTATTCACCAGTGCTGGATCCGCCAAGCTTGGGCGGGTATGAGCCGGTTGCATGGACACCCTCTCAACTTGTGGCTTTAGGGTAAACTCTTGGCCTCTTGTCGAACAGGTCTCTGGCCGTTTCAGAGTCATTTGATATGGATGTGTGAGCGAGATGCTCTCAGTGTGGGCTGGCATCGACTGTGACACTGTTGGCAGAATTTGGGATGGGTTGGTGTCGCTTTGCAATGCTTCAACCAAGCCTTCCATTTCTTCTGATGCCAAGATATATGCCTCTTTTTCTTGAATCTGCTTTCTCAGCATTTCAATCTCCTTTTGATATTTTTGCGACTGAGCTACCATGACAGGATTATCTGCAGGTATGCGGGGAATATTAGCTAAAGGCTTAGAGCCGCATTCCCTTTTGATATTTGAGCAGGTCCTGTTTGGAACCTCACTGATGGGATTACTCGGATCGAGGTCATTTCTTTCTCGTGTCATTTGAGGTGCATAGGATGACTTAGAATGCTCCCTTAATGCCAGGAACTCAACAAAAGATGGTATTTTGCCCCCAGTTTCTTGATCCTCGAACACCTTCAGTGGAGGCGGAGCCTGCATCTCTTGGATCTCATGCTCTAGAATCTTATAAGATGCTTCTCCCCTGAGAATAATGGTGCGATTCGTCAGAGGTAGTTTCTCCCACCTTCTTCTGGATCTTGAGAGACTCAGGGTTTGACGATCCGGTCTGATTCGCCCCATTGGAATTATGGTTGACCTCTTCTCCTTCACCATGTTTGTTCATATCTGGCAAGGATGATATAGTGTTGCAGGAAAGAGTAACAAGCATTTTCTCCTCCTTCCTCTTAGATCTTCTATTTTTCCTTTCATGCTCTGTTGGTACTTGCCCCCAGAGCAGCTCTTCTCGGGGTTGAGACATTTCTTGTTCAGTTGCCTCTTCTAACTTCATCATTTCTAGCTCCTCCCATGGTACATATCCTTGTAGCTGGACAGGATGCCTTTTAGGTTGCTCATATTTATCTGACTCACCTATTAATGCTTGCAACTGTTCAAGTGATGGGGTGCCCCCTCTGTACAATGGTAGAGGTGTCCGCCGCCTTCTGTTGCTAGTATTTCTCATGGAGAGCACTTGGGACTTTGCCATTTTCCATACTGGGGTGACAGTTGGCGGAGATGGCTGTTTGGATGACTTCCTCATTCCCTTCTGAGGCACCTTCTTCCAATTCTCTGGATTTCTAGTAGGGCCTAGAATGCAGTGTTGATAACTCACCTGTGTATTAGCTTCAGAAATTTCTTCTGGCAGTTGTTGGTATAGTGATACCATATTAACTGTTGACTGTCGAACAGGGGCTTCATGTGGTTGAGGTGGATTCACCTTATATTCTCCCATCTGTAGCTCCCCCTTCTTGATCAAAGACTCCATGATGTCTTTGAACACATAACAATCCTCTATGCTATGTCCCAAGACTTGATGATATGGGCAAAACAGATGATCATTTTTCTTTTTAGCTTCCTCGGGTCTTTTGGGTTTGGAAATGTAATCTTGTTGTAATGAGTAGCCCATTCAAACAATATTTTTGTTTTCTCCTTGGGGAAAGAGTATGGCTTCCTGAATTTGTCTTGGAGAAGCATATTCCGCCTTGGAGTCTTCGGTTTGGTGCCAGAAGACCCAACACCCTTCTGTTGTTCGAAGTTTTTTAGATCGACAGTGTTCGCCTCTTTTTCGACAGACTTTTTACTGGCTGGCTTGTCCTTCTGTTCCATTGATGTATTGTTGGGATATCTTGTCATGAAGGCTTCAATTTCTGCCGCCACATTGTTCAGCCTGTCGAATGAACGAATTTCCATCCCGATCATTTTTTCCAATAACTCTCTCTTCAGGTTCTGTTTGCAAATTTGCACCGCATCTTCTTGGTGAGGAGGGCGCTTGCATCTCATACTAAGGTTCCTCCACCGCTGGATATAATCTAGGGCAGACTCATTGGCTTTTTGTTTTGTTGCATAGAGTTCGGTAGCTGTAACCTCCCTTTCTGCAATGTAGAACCTTTCTCTGAATTTCCTTTGCATACCTGCCCAGTCCAATATAGACCCTGCTGGCAGGCCAGAATACCATTCAAATGCTAGACCCGTCAAGGAGGAGCCAAAGAACTTTAGTAGGTAGGACTCATCAGCGGCCAGGTCGCCCATCACATTGATGTAGTAGGCTATATGCTCTTTTGGGGATCCTTGCCCGTTGAATTTGTCAAACTTTGGAGGCTTAGTAATGCCTGGAGGCAGCCTCTTTGTGGCATGGTGTGCAGGGTAAGGTACCCTCTATGCATCAAAAGTCATGTGCTCTCCATCTTCTCGCTCGGCGAGCTTCATTTCTATCATCTGCTCCACCATTAACTTGCTGATGGCGACATGGTCCACTGGCTGGGGATGGGAGTGGGCCGGCTGATTATCTAGAGTGTTGATAATGGCCACCGGTGGCACCGGGGGCGGCTCTTGGTTTTCAATTTGCTGCTCAGGAGCGTGAGCAGGCATTGACTGTTGCTGCATGGAATGGTCTCGTAGCGGCTGATATGGCTGCTGGAAGAATTGCGACTACAAGAGTTGGTATTAAGCCTGCGGATGTTGCTGCTGAGCAGTAGCTACAGGCGACTGTTGAGGCTGTTCATTTACTAGTTGCACGGTAGTGCGCTGGGCCGAGGCTTCGATCGACCCTAAGGTCCTTTGAGGAATCTCCCCTGAGCCCTCAGCTTCTCGGGATGCATGTCCCTCGGTCTCTTTGCCTTTTATTTGACGCTTAAGCGCTTCGATTTCAGCTCGATATTGTTGTAGCAGCTCCAAGACGGCTGGATCTAGGGGCGCAACCAGAGGAATCTCCTGTGCTATGCCCCTAGAAGTCATTTCTGGTGGTGGCGGCGGGGGAAGCTCATTGTTGCCCCCACTACTCTGAGTAGTGACTACGTTGGCGGCAATTGCCGTCATTTGCGTTGTAAAGGCATTAGCACCTCCGTGCGCAGCTGTTAGAGCTGCTGCAGCTACTCTTCTTCTTGTCAGGGCGCCAGGCCTCTCAGCCAATCCTGCCAGCTCCTCATCATCAGTTGGCAAGTCTCCGTAACGGCTTCTTACACCTGCCATATGGCATGTGAAGATTCTAATGTTCCCATTCATGTCCCTTTCGACCCTTCGGGAGGGAATGGACAACCTCTTGAAGACCGATATCCGGGGTTTGACTTTCCCGGACTGCTCATGGGCACGTTCACACGGAACATCATTCTCATCAGTACTACTCTCAGCTTCCGCTTGAGGAGCTCCTTTGTCTCTTTGCCTTCTCGCCCGCCGCAGCGAGGCATTTGCAAGATGGGGGATGTGGTCGCACACGACCTGTGTTGCCCCCTGCCGATCATATGTGGCTGAGAGCGCCGGCACGGGAGACCTTTCCCGAATAGGTGGAAGATAGGCGGACTTCCGCAGCTCTGCCTTCTTGTTGTGGAAGTGGGCATAAGCACATGCCCCCCCTTGCCGAACTCTGGCCCTGAAGCCTCTGGATGGCCTATGGTAGTCAAGGACCCTTTTGTCGGCTACTTCTTTTGGTACACTCTTTTCTGGTGCAGGCTCCTCCAGCCTGGGCTTTTGCACTCTCTTAGGTCACCAGACCTGTTTGAATTTGATCGGTTTCGGGGGCAGCTTGCCCTTGAATGTGTTGAACATTTTTCCTTTGCTTGTTAAAGCTTGGAAAGAGTTCTTTACGGGTACTGTTGGCATGACCCGTTTTGGCACAGCCTCAGTTCTCTTGGCTTGCAGATGAATTCTTAGATCTCCAATTCGCACACTTCTCCCTGAGTTAGAAACTCGCGCACGATGAGTGACAATGTTCTCAACCTCCCTTGCTTGTTGAGAATGCCTATTAGCTCTTTCCCCCTTGTACTTGTTGTGATTTCCATGCTCCAAGTGGTGGACGTGGCAGCACAGCTCCTTAGCGATCTCTTCAACTTCAGCTTCATGTGCAGCTTCAGCTTCAGCTTCATTTTTGGCTTCTGGGTGTAGGATGTCGACGAATGCGACCCCCAAGAAGTTGGGGAACTCCACCACCGGAGGAAAGCTCCCGAAACGGGTTGGCACGGCGAGGTAGCCGTACCTGGCATGATCTTGGACAACCAGGGGCCCAAAACGTACTCCAGCCATCGCTCTGTTAGTACCTGTTAGTCAATTCAAAATGATGGTCAATATTGATCGTGTAAGGCCACACGGCTTTCTATTCTGGCGAAGAGATGAAGGGAAGCTTGGTCCCACCGGGCGTGCCATGCTGTGGAAATGGAAAATTTCCTAATTTATAAAATCTATTGTTTTTTTATCATGTTGTCTCATGTTCTCATGGATGCATGCGTATTGCGAATCCAAGTCTCGTCGAATGCTACATGAGCAATGGTGACGTGGGATGAATCCACAATTCGCACAATGCGGGCGTGCCAGTCACCAAAGTGACAACAAATGGTTTGCCTCCGAGAGTCGAAGGGCTTTAGGTCTATTGTGCGCACCGTTTGACTTCGTCAAACGAGAGTGGGTGTCGGGTCCTGGACCAAAATCCCGTCGTTGCCTAAGCGCAACGGCGTTAATTACATCCCTCTAAAAGGGAAAACCCTTGATTAATCGCCAGATTAGAAAGTCTCATGGCCTTAAAACGGAAACATCTGATAAAGGTGTAAAGTGCATGCTAGAGTGAAGCTAGAATAGCAACAAGAAAAGATTTCTATTGATAGCATTTGACACATTGTGATCATTATCATCTTTTGTACAATTTTGGAGGATTTTATCCGCTTATTCATTAGATATTTGTCAATTAATGTCAATTGCGCTGCTCTTTATTTCATTTAAAGCACAATAACTATAGCTGTGCTGGTGAGTCGGCAGGCCGCTGAGTCGGCCAGGCTCGGTTGGGCAAGCGCTTGAATTGGCCAGGTGGTTGAGTTGGGTAGATGCCTGAGTTGGGCAGGTGACTGAGTTGAACAGATGTCTGAGTTGGGCAGATGCCTGAGTTGGGCAGGTGACTGAGTTGGGTAGGTGACTGAGTTGGGCAGATGACTGAGTTGGGCAGGTGACTGAGTTGGGCAAGTGCCTGAGTTGGGCAGGTGACTGAGTTGGGCAGGTGGCTGAGTTGGGCAGGTGACTGAGTCGGGTAGGTGTCTGAGTTGGGCAGGTGACTGAGTTGGGCAGGTGGATGAGTTGGGCAGATGACTGAGTTGGCCGGGCCACTGCAACGCTGCCGAATCACCTAGCCAACATAGCTTTCGGCGTCTTTTAATCATACAAAGTCTTTTGGTCTCATAAAGATGCGCAAGAAAAATTTGGTGGCACCTCCCCTTTTCTCATGACGCAAGAGGAGGGCGCGATACTCGTCCACCATGATGGAGACGGTACCAAAACAAGGTGTTAGCCACGCGTGGCATCACCCAAATGGCACACGGTACCAATTCCTAAGGCATGGCCACGGGGAACTGATGAGTACCGGGACCGAAAGCAAGTAATCTCATAAACCAAGACTTGTCGGCTCATCACGCATGAGGCTCGCCGACTCACCGGTTCAAATCTCTCCACTGATTCGGTGAGTCGGGAGCCTGTTAATTCCTTGCCGACTCACCCGCCAGAAACATAAGACGATTTAAATTTCACGAGAAAAATCGGCAGCACCTCCCCCGGACTCATGAGATGTGGGGGAGGTCACGGTATCCATCCATCATAATGGAGATGGTATCAAAACGGGGTATTGGCCGTGCACGGCACTACCCGAATGGCACATGGTACCGGTTCTCGAGGCATGGCTACAATGGAACCAAAGAGTACCGAGACCGAAAACAGTCCGGTGGACGAGCCAGTGATGTACGAGTCCAGGAACTCGGGCATAGATATCGTACTATCTAACCCGAGGCCTCATAGAGTCTCGTTTCTATGCGGGTTGGCAAGAAAACTGCTCAGCATGCTTGAGTCGGCAGTGAGCGGTTCTGCCTGGGTGGGTCGGGAGCCCTTATTTGCGACGGAACGACGCCCAAATCACAGAGGAACGGCGTGAAACTCTTACAAGAGGGACTGAGATATGCCCCGGTCAAATCCAAACTCTTACACGGGCGAAACCCTAGGCCGATCGGTTCCAGATTGCGGAAAACACGCGTGCTGCCAGGTGAGTTGGCCAGCAGACCAGGTGAGTCGGCCACGAGCTCTCTCAACGGGACGGTACCCAAATCACGTCGGAATGACACGAAATTATTATGGGAGGGACTGACATACATGTCAAGCAACCCGGTCTCTTTAGACGGTGAAACGCCGTGCCGATTGATCGTAGATCGCAAAAGACGTGCGCACTGCCCAGGTGAGTTGGCCAGCAGACCAGGTGAGTCGTCACGAGCTCTCTCAACGGGATGGCACCCAAATCACGTCGGAATAACACGAAATTTTTATGGGAGGGACTGACATACATGTCAAGCAACCCGGTCTCTTTAGACGGCGAAACGCCGTGCCGATTGAACGCAAATCGCAAAAGACGTGCGCACTGCCCAGGTGAGTTGGCCAGTAGACCAGGTGAGTCGGCCACGAGCTCTCTCAACGGGATGGCACCCAAATCACGTCGGAATAACACGAAATTTTTATGGGAGGGACTGATATACATGTCAAGCAACCCGGTCTCTTTAGACGGCGAAACGCCGTGCCGATTGATCGCAGATCGCAAAAAGACGTGCGCACTGCCCAGGTAAGTTGGCCAGCAAGTCAGAAACATCTTTTTAACACCGGATGGCCGCCCAAATCACATCGGAATAATTCGAAATTTGTATGGGCGGGACTGATATATATGTCGAGCAACCCGATCTTTTTGGACAGCGAAATGTCGTGCCGACTGACTTTAAAACACCGAAAACTCACTATCAGGTGAGTCGTCCAGGCTATGGAGATGCAGTTCTCAAAGTCTGGAAATGACTTGAGCATCCAGTGGGGATGGGAAGCTATTTAATATGCCGAGAATCTTTTTGTAGGTTTGAACAGGGCATAGGTATCATTTACCTAACCCCTTGTGTTCAGAACCGAGAGAGACAGTGAAACAGCAAGCCTTAATCAGCAAAGAAATGAGCACAAACACAGCACATGTGAAGCTCTAAATGGCAGAAAAGGAGCTAAAAGCAGTGCAGAAAACAAAGGAAAACAATTCCCCATGACCGGGTAAAGGACTTTGCATTTCTTCCTCACAATAGGGGACTGGATATTAAGGGCATCCATCCCCCAAATGGAGTGAGATCCAACTGCCAACTAAAGATGAAACAGTAAGAAAAAAATAGGAGGAAGCATTGGATTGAGACAAGGAAACAGCCATTAAATCAAATACATGCATTCTATTGCATAAAGAGGAGAGAATTGACATGCTCCATCACATATATAAATTTCTCATACCACAAAAGGGGGCTCTTCAATGACCGAAATACATAAAAAAAAAATGGAGAGCAAGAGGAGACAGATGGGATGGGGGGGGGAAAGCTCTCTCTCTCTCTCTCTCTTTCTTAATTCTCTCACCCTCTTCTTCTGTTCTAAGCTTCCTGCAGCCGCCCCCCTTTGAGAGAGCTCCTCTTTCTTATCTTTCTTTTCCTCTTGACCTTTTCCTTTTATCTCCTACGCAGGGAAAACCAGGAAACCCAGCCCCCCCTTCTTCTCTTAGCTCTCTCCTCCTCTGCCTTCTTGCTGCGCAAGAGCTCCCAGGAAGCCCAACCACCTTCCTCTCTTGTCTGGCTCTCTTCTCCACTGCCCCTTTCTTGCTGGCTTTCCCCTTCTCCTCTTCCTTTCTTCTGCCTTTTTTCTCTTACGCAGGAACTCAAGCCCCCAGCCAGCCAAGCTCCTCTCCTCCCTTTCTTTTTCCTCACGCAAGCCCTCTCTCCCTTTTCCCAGGTTGCAAAAAGGCCAGTCTTCTTTCTATCTGGAAGCTTCTTTAGAAGGAGAGCTTTTTGTAGTGGGGGGTGAGAGGTTACTTAAAATGACCCCCAGCATGGGGTATTTGGACCATTTGATAATGGGCCAATAAATGGGCTTATATCTTGTTTTGCTTTGTTTTTTTTAATGTCCACAAACGTAGAATTCTTTGATTTGCCCATTTGTTGCCCTCACGATGAAACATTCTTTTATTTGGCTCTCTTATTCTTTTATTCTTATTTTAGAAGGTGTGCAACGTGATTCTATTCGCGATTCGGCACCACTCCATTAGACTTTGGGGGTTTCTTTTAAGAAAGGAGGAGGACCCTCGCCGATTCAACCTTCATGGCAAAAATCCGGCAGCCTCTCCCCTGACCTTGGTTGGTAGGGGGGAGAGCACGGTACACACCCACCAAAATGGAGGCAGTACCAAAAGAGATGGTGTATATCAAGTAACGACATAAACCCTAATGGCACATGGCACCAACCCCCAAGGCAAGCCTTTGGCGGGGGGTGGATATCACCATGACCACACAAATACCGATCAGTAGATGAAGCATGTGCGGGCCCATATGCCCGGGCATAGACATCACGTTGTCCAACCCGGGTTTAAATGGCTTCTCATCGGTCCATTGTCCATTTCTTGGCCCGAACCACGTGAAGCATGGTTTAACTTCCATGGCCCGGCCAAGGGTGGGGGCTAGCTGCCGATTCGGCAGGCCTGTTCAAGGCTGTCGAATCAGAAGGCCACCCACAGGGTTGATCAGCTGAAACCCTTCTTTTGTGGGCAAAGAGCCAACACCTTTGAAGTTGGTCTCACCCATGTGAGGGGCGGTCTTGGGCCCAAAGGTAGGCTTATTGGGCTGTCCATTATAGGTGCTAAGTATGGGGGCATGAGCATTGGGTGCTCAACCCTTGGCTTGCAAATGGACATCCCCTTAAGCATGAAATCCCTTAATGGGCCATCTAGAGCCATAGAAACCTGAAACTTAGGTAGGCCAAAACATGGGTTTAAAGGGTCTTTTACAAGGAGGTGCTAAACAAGAGGCATGAGCATTGATTATTCAACCCCCCTTGGCTAGCAAATTGAAGACATTTCCAAGGCAAAATGCACATTTGGGGGCGGTTCCAACAGTGAAAACATGAACTATAAAGGGGTTAATACAGAGGGTTTAATGGGCTCTTTTGCATGCAATGCCAAGCTTTGAGCATGGGCATTAATTGCCCAACTCATTTGCTAGCAAAGGGGCATGCTCCCAAGGTGAAATGCACCTAAATGGACCATTCTAACAGTGAAAACCTGCGGTTTTAGAGGGTCAAAACAGAGGGTTTGATGGGTCTTTTGCAAAGAGGTGCTAAATAAGAGGCATGCGCATTGATTGCTCAACCTTTTGGCTAGCCAATGGGGTATGTTCCAAGGGTGGAAAAACACAGAAATGGGTCTTTTAGACATCAAAACTGAACTCTTAAGGGGAAAAAAAAACAGTGAGGAAAACCTCACAATCCCTTAGGGGAAATCGTGGGGAGACTTGCTCCTTAGGAGGCCCAAACAAGGCCCATTAAAACCCCTCCTCCCAAGATCTCATTTATTGAGGCATGGAGAGGTGTGGGAGGTCTCATGTTGGCTTTTGGGCTTGGGGAAGAACCATCATATAAAGGATGGCCTCCCCTCTCACCCGATGGCACCCACTCCAAGCATCAAGGAGAGAACAAAAAAAGGATGAACTCATACATGCATTGAATGCAAAAAAAAAAAAAAGGGAGAATGTTTGCATCACAAGAAACAAAGGACACAAGTGTTCCTTTTCTATTACTAAGCATGAGAGGAGGTACAAGAGATGAAAACAAACAAAGGAAAGGGAGGGGGCAATTCCCATCTCCACCTCACATCTCTCTCTCTTTTCTCTCTCTTATTTCATGACAAGACCACACATGAATGTGGTGTCCCTTCCTCCTCTCTTTCTCTCTTTCTTTTCTCTTTTCCCTCACCTTTTCCTTGCAAGGAAGCTTCACGGATGAGAAGTTGGAGAGGAGAGGAAGTTGCAGCAGCAGCCCGTTGGAGGAAGAAGAGAGCCCCCCCCCCCCCCCCCCCCCCCTTCTTTTTTCCCTTGCAACCACCAGCCAAAAGCCTCCTGCTGCCTCCTTCTTCCGCAAGGGACCTCTCAGCCACTTTTTTTTTTTAAAGAAGCTTCAAGAAGGCCCACAAAAAGGTCCAGCCAAACCCCTTGCCCAACCTGCGCATGCTCCCTTTTTACCATTTTTGGCAACCACCTTTTAGGAGGTGTTGCCTTTGCTTCTCCTCACCCCCCCAACTTTCCATGGCGAGATGGGCTTTGTAAGTGGGCCTCATAGGTGTGGGCCAAGTGGGAGGATGCCATTTCTGGTACTCTTTTGCATGCGGTGGAATTGGGCCGGCCTGATGGGCCCATTAGCAGATTGTAAGCGTCCACAAACAAGCCCTCAAGTGGCAAAGCACCGGGCGAAGACTAGTAAGACGCAGTGCTAGGGAGTCAGCACAAGCGTCATGAGTATGGTACGAAAACTCAATGCAGAAGTGGACCTTCTAAAGTACCTGACAAATGGTCAAACTTGAAAAGCCTATATTACCACCTCAGACAGTCGGTCAGCCCTCGAAACTCACCCCATGGGTGCCGGAAACCTCAGCATGACTGTCCATGTCAACTGGTCAAACAGCCCTACTGGCCAAGTCGGAGCTGACCCGGGCGGATCGATAATCGAGGAACCCGGTACGATAGTCGCCAACCCTGGGTTGGTTCACTGGCGCAGTCGGGATGACCACAATGTGAAAAATGGCGAGAAAAACTGACTCTGAAAGGTCAAAAAGGGCCAAAGGCCCTTCCTAGCGTAATGTGCCACAGCCCTGGGCTGCCCAAGCTCCGAGGCATTGGGCCGGGTAGGCAACGGTTGGCACAGTGCACCAGCTAGGCCGTGGGCTAGCGCACTATGCCAACCCCTATTCTATCCCCCCTCCCCCCCACTACTTCTGGGGTAGGGGGGGAGAGGAGGGGAGGGTAAGGGAGGGCAGCTACCGACGCGGCCCACTGTTGGTGGGGGAGGGGCGCCGGCCCCTCCCCGGCCACCTCCAAGGCCAAGAGAGAGAACGGGATAGAGAGAGAGAGGGAACAGAGTCAGAGAGAGGGGGGTGAACCGCGGTTACACAGGGGGGGCTCCAGCCGATGCCAGAGAGGGTAGAGGGCACCCAACCTCAGCGGTAGGACCCATCGATGGTCGCCACGGTGGCGGTGAAAGGTGGTGGCGGCCTCCTCTTCTAGGCGCCGAGCAAGGGAGGAAGAAGGAAACGGCGATGACGGCGCGAGCTATGGCGGGAAGGCAACGATGCAGTGCAAGGCAGCAGGCGGCAGTTGCACGGCTATGAGGGGACTTAGTTGGGGGAGGGGGTTCCTTAGGGAAGAAGAAAAGAAAAAAAGGGGAAAGGAGGGGGGATCGGGGTTGTGTGTGAGGAAAGGGGGGTGGATCGAGTGAGAGAGAAAGTCTCTCCCCCCTCCCTCACAGATCCCACAAGCCTCACACGGTCACCTCGGCTTGATCATCTCGACTTGAACACCTCACCTGAGTCGCCTTGATGGTCACCTTGGCTTCAGCCAACCCCTATTACAAACCATAACATTTAAGACTGCCAGGCCGACATGTTGCAACTGGACTTTTAGCTTGAAGAAGAGGGCATCCATGTATAAGGAAGAGGTCAAGGGTTCCAACTTTCACCTGCAGTGGATTTACAATAAGTTTTTAAGAAATTTTGTAAATATGATATAATATTTAACTCTTATCGGATTATATAATAGGTTAATATTTCAATAGTTTTTTTTTTTTTTGAAAGGGCATCCTCAGTCGATTTGGGAGTGGGGACCAATGATGAGACATTGCATTCATAATTAGGCTATCCACCAAGCTCAGCCTATCTGACGCTGCAGCTTATCTACAAGTGCTATAGATCATTACTTTGTGCACTGCAAGAAATATACTATTAAGTCTAGGCGTATTTACTGTATAGAAAAAAGTTTAAAAGGATCTAAGTGAATTTTGATGCAATTTAGTGATGGGTTGCATATGTCTTACTTTATATGGACCTTACATAGTTTTCTGCACATTTTCAATATATATGAACGATACCAAAACACATCGTTCTAATCTTTTTTTTAAGTTTACTTGTCAAAAAAGTTCTAGAACCTTTTTATTTCGGTGAGCATCTCGTAGATGCTTGAGAGCATTTTCCAAGATATTTATTGAGCCTACCGGGAGTATAAGAGCATCCAACATGCTGTGAATAGTACCTTAGTGCTCTTGAAAGACCAAAAAAAAAAATGTAAAAGACTTCTTTAGTGGACCTTTTTAAAAAAAATTAAATCGAACCATGTGCACTAATTAATAAGCATCGGCATCAAAAGCATCAAGGACACACTAAGGCCATGTGAGAGTGCAAAAGAATCATATGAGATGAGATAGATGATGATCCGAGATTACACTACTTAATTCACTAACTATATTAAAAAAAGGCACTCAAGGGTCCGGGTTTAATTTTACACAAAGAAAATATATTTGAAAGAATGTCTTGAGGCCAAGGATGGACGGAACTTATAACCAAGGAGATCACATGATTTTACTAGATTTTAAAATTTTTATTATGTTAAATTTTATCATGTCGATTCTATTAAATTAAGAAACTAAGTTAATAGATGTATCATTATTAACTCTATTAAATAAAAGTGTTGCCTATGTTTAAGGGAGAGCCTTAATTAGAAACAAAAGTGTAGTCTTAATTTGTTGTATGCAAATAGGCATGTGCATCTGCATATGCATATACATATCCTACTTGTGGAGAAAATCATCAAGCCTTAATTACGATGGTTTTTTCATTTCTATATTAAATATATTTTCTCTCTTTATTAAATACACATATTTAAAAAACAAAAAAAGTCAGAAAACTCTTCCAGAAAACATAACATTTCTCTTTAGAGCAAAGTAGTACCTTCTAGCTAGGTTTTATATATTGTCCGTACGTCACTCAAAAAGGCAAAGGTCGTAGACCCCATTATGTATAGAGTGAGGATCCTCTCGGCCCCCCGCAGTAGGGGGGGGCGGTCAGTACAAAAGGTTGGGGAGATTTTTTTATATATCTTTGTATAAAATATAAAAAAAAATATTTGAAAGATGAAATGAAAAATCCCCCCAACCTCTTGTACTGACCGGAAGATCCGCACTCTTGCATAAGGTTCTGAACCAGACGCCAGACCAAAAACCTGTAGTACAGAAGTCTACATTCACACATAAAACATAAGCATTTGCTCTAAAGTCATCTCAGAGACTGCAAAATCGCCTATTACAGGTCTCAACCTACACCAAGCACCGGAGTATGGTTAGATGCTACAGGTAAGGCCAGCAGTGTGTTGTTATTACAATGCTTTTGTAGTACTGGTTGTTGCTACAGCCACTTGGCTCCGGCTTCCCGGAGCATGGTGGTCAGCTTGCCGCTGAGGTGGAGGGACATGACCCTGTCGGTCGACCCAACCAACTTGCCGCCGATGAACACGGCTGGCACCGGGGGGCTGCGGCCGAGCAGCTTGGCCAAGGCCTTCTCCATGTGCCTCCCCTGCGGGTCCTCGTCCAGCTCGTAGGCCGCGTAGTTGACTCCCAGGTCCTGGAAGAAGGCCTTGATGGTGTGGCACATGCAGCAGGAGCTGGTGCTGAAGATCACCACCGCCCTCTGAGAGGCCAACCTCGCCACGCGATCCATGTGTGTGTATATATAATGGAAGGAAGAAGCTTCAAGCCAGGATGGGTTTTTGGGCTCCTCGATCCCATGTTGGCTATTTATAGTTCAGGTCTAGTCTTGCGGTGGAGCTGGGAGATGACGGAAGAGTACGTACGGGTGTGAACTGTGATCCGATATCACTGCTGCGAAAGGGACAAGCAACCATTGGGTTGGAAAGAATAAGCTTTACAGAATCGGATAGCGTCCATATATAGTGGATATATATATAGTTCGCTTTATTCCAAACTGAGCTAAAACAAGTGGCCTGGTAGAGCTGCATGCATGGTATCCACAAACTTCCCACCGAAGGATGAGAGGGACACATATGGGGGAATCTGTACTATTCAGATTTCGGCCATATATTCATTCAAACTGACCGGATCCTTAAGCTCAAATTGATAGAAGAACAAACAACTAAGGATTATTATTTGAACAACTCCACGTACACTTTGATCTAACATACATTCAAAGGGCGAGGATGTTCATTCCCTCGTGCTAGCTGTATTGAATTCTAAAGTATACTGCGGTATTGTATAACTTGCGTCAAATTTGATAGGAAGAATTAAATGCTCAGCCATATTTTGTTAATGTCAAATTGGTATTATATGTTATAAATGTATATATATATATATATATGTTCTCCCTAAGCATCAGTTAATTAATGGAGATTGGAGATGGCGCCGGCCAATTGCAAGCCACTGATGACGGTTTACCCATCCTGGCATCCTGTTGTTAAAATTGTCATTAGGTCAAATTAATTAATCTTTTGATATTCAGAGAGGAGTACTTCAAACTGAAAGCTATATATATATCGAGTCTAATTAGTCAAGTCTTGCGTGCATGGTCAACATGTACATTAATATACTTGAGAGGGAGAGGCGCCATGAGGTCAATCCCCCCGTCCCTCCAACCATATGCACATCGCAGATCGATCGATGTTCCTACGTACGTACGTATTGATAAGGATGGTGAGCTTGGGCATCTTTGCCGGAACATTAAACGTACGTATAGAGATATTTCCTGGTGGCCTTCACTATTAGCTAGCTTTGTCATCTTTCTATCGATCCCTCTCACCCCGGCTCTCCATTTGTTCAGAGAATTCGAGAGTACTGCTCTGGCAAAGGAATACAATAAGTAAAGGTAAATTTGATATGAGTTGGACATCTTCAATATTACCCGATCGAGGAACTCCATCAAATCTGCTTTGGAATAAGAGAGGATTTGGGAACCTTGCATCTTGAAAGGGACCAGGAATATTGTTACTTGGGCTCTGCTGTAGTCGGCAGTCTAATATATTTTAGTATGGAAGGTGATCTCCATTACGACCAAAAAAAAAAGCATTACATTATATATCCTCGTGGCTTCCTGGCAGATGAGATGAGTGTTCCTATATATATATCTCCTCTGCAATATGATATTTTCTCCCGTTCCTTATACATGGTGCCTTATACTTGCTTCGCCTTAATTTAGGGAACATTAATTATAAAGTTAGCATTAATTCCAGTCTGACAGACTTCTGGACTAGAAGGTTTGTACATGGATATAATTATGGCATATCATGACTAGCTAATACACATCTCTTGAAACTAGAGTCCAAATACAAAGCCCTTGGTAATTAACGTTTGAGGTTTCAATATATATAGTTTCATATGGTAGTAATGGCTATACATATATAGATGACTTTTGGAATTTCTTCATTGAGATGCAGACTGTAGAGGACCTTGAGCCACAGATAGAAACAAGACGTTAATGGCATAAGGTGTAATGGATAAGGAGAAGGCGAGGTCGGTTCCTCGCATCACAGATTAGGCCGGTGGATATAGTCGATCGTGTGAAGATTCTTTGTCCGAATCTCAGCTGGTCTCATCCAGATCGATCGCTGACGCAGATGCCATTCCGCAAAAGCACGAGTCAACAAAGAAAAGATGGGATATATATTCACACCCCGTTGTGTACAAGTTTCGCAGGTAGAAACCAACACCAAAAAATTGTCATAACTGTATGAATTTCTGGACCCATGAATCATAAAACAATACCCAGTTAAAGTACTCTAAATATCATTGTTAATTTATTTAAGTGTAAGGTAGTGGAATTGGAAGAGGATGCATCTACGGCCAACTATGTACATGTGTCCGCACCTCACAAAAAAATATTAATTCTACCTTTCGGTTAGTAATTATTAAAGTTTAATTAATTAAACCTTCTAGTGCTTTTAGAATATTAATCCTCCATCAATTCTATATATATTGATTAATTAGTTGAGCTATTCACCAAATTAGTAAGAGTACTGGTTAACATTAATGCCAGGAATATTAAAAGCATCATGCTGACAAAGACACAAACTCGTCATGGGCACAGGTTAAACATTAATTTTTGACAGGCAACTGATCCCTCTCTTTTCCCCCAGACTTCAATTCCGAACGATCATCTTTGAAAGTGCCGGCCGGCGAGCGATTGTCTTGGCAAAGGAATATAGAAGGTTATGCTTAAAAAGCCTTAATCTTTGTTGTTGCTACTTTCTTTATTACTAGTTGATGCAAGGGTTCCTTGGCTCCTTTTCCGACCTCTGGCTGTGATTGGAGAAAGATAAATATAAATCTATTTGAAAGACTTAATTTGGACAGCATGCATCAACACAAGGTCGTTAAGTACAGTCATGACATGGGCCCCCGCGCGCGCGCCTCCCCACCCTAGTTAATCAGAAGATAATGCCATGCATAACCTGGAGAAGTAATAAATAAAGTGCCCTTTCCATTTTCGATTTCTTCACAAAGAAGGGGGATCGTGCACAATGGCCATAGGAGATGAGATCAAGAGGCAGGTTAATTATCTGACGTTTGCCAAGTAGCTATCGTTTGGAGGGCTGTTGGGATAAGGAAATATGCTTGTGGCTACACAACATCTTAATTATTGTTTCCGGAATGTGATTCTCAATCCAATTTTGAGCAGCCTAATTAATTTTTTAGAACGTCTTGTTGCACATCTCGCAGAAGGGGTGTGCGCACACATTAGATAGTTATTGATTGTCTAATACCACGTCGTGATGGTGTGGCGCTATCACGGCGCGGTTTGCGTGAACACCCCTCTACGGGATGTGCAGCAAGATATTTTCTTAATTTTTACATCAGTGAAATTTAATTTGTAACATTCGGCCGGCCCATTTTTCGCTCAGAATTAAATTCCGATCCATAAATGACTGTTTCCGTCAACTTTGATAAAAGTCTTTTGGTTGTATACCAAAAATACCCCCTATTAAATACTGTACCTATTACTATAGTTGTCATTTCTTTTGATTTTTGCACTAGGAATTTAAACTGAGCAGATACGAGTTTTTCGTTTCCGATCTAAATAGTTCATCAGATAATTCGTATCCACTTCGAATATAATTCGAATACGGAGCAGATAATTTAATCGAATAACTTTTTCAGATTCAAAGTGAATACGAATATTATTCGTTTCGAAAATATAAACTTAATAAAAGATATTACGTGATCTAAAAATTATAAAAGTTTTTTAAAAAGTATATATAAATGTCAAAAATATTTTCTAAACAAAATATTAACATTAGATATAAAATATATTTATATATTATATATGGATCATTAGATCTAAGATCTAATGGTCAAAATAATTTCATTTCGGAGCAGATCTTGAACGAAGTGGATCACTTGTTTTCGTATCCACTTCGTTTATTATCCGAATAATATTCATATCTAAAATTCGCTTTGCCAGATAAAGAGATAATATCCAGTTAATCGAATACCAATTCAAATCGGATCCAAATATTATAAGAATCTGTTTACGGCCTTAATTTATGGTCCATAGTTAATCTTGTTTTTTAGTTTCAGCATTGCTTCATTCACCACCCATCCCCTCAGTGATGTGGCAAGCCAGCCCTTGGCAGCAAGAATCACCGGAGAATTCTCCAGGCTGTGCCCGCCGATCATGCATCAAGCATTCAAGCCTTTCTAAGTAAGACACCATAAAAATGGGGCTTCTTCTTCCTCATATTTTATCTACAACAAGGAGACCAACGTGAAGAAGCTGTCTCCAAATGTGCAACAGATGGTGTTCACATTCTTTTCTCTTCATCTCATCTGCCCTTTGCAATTAACCTGCAAAATCTTGATGTTCACGTATCCGATCGAGTGGACAAATGGAACCTCCCACTAGCCCTCTTACCCAGTTAGCAACACCCATGTCGCCACCCTCACTCACCATTTTCTAAAACCCTCCAAATGTGCTCATTTAGTCGTTCAATTCACAACCAGTACGGCACCGGCGACGAGCCCCGCGAGCTCGAAGATGACCATCGTCGTGCCGTCTATGTTCACAATGCCCATACCGATCATGAGCGAGGCCACCGAGACTAGATTGGCATCGGTGTCCAGCTGCATGGTGGTGTGAAACCAGTGGGCTCTGGAGGAGTTGTCCAATCCATGGCTTCCATGTTTGGGTCAGGGACAGCACTAGTTAGCGTAGAGCGTTGTTGGGATCCGCACTGATCTATCCCCAGAGTAGATCTGCTATCAGAGCAAATTCGTTGGGGTCCGTTTGCAGTCAGTTGCCGCTGATCCGTACAAATCCGCACAGCGCCGCCGTCGCTGTTGCACAATGCCGCTATCGCCACCGCAATCACACAATGCCGTAGTCGTCGTCGAGTCCGCCGTCTAAGATCCACCTCTTCCCCTCTTCTTTCTCATGGAATAGATCCTCGTCCCGCCTCTTCCCCTCTTCTCTCTCTCTCTCTCTCACTTTTGATTGGTTGAAATAGCAAGGGTATTTTGAGATTTAACAAAAATTGTAGTTAGGGTGTTAACAGGGTTGGCGTAAAATTAATAACTTCACAATCAATGAACCTAAAATTGTAAATTTTTATCTTTGGTTTGAAAATTAATTAACCTCTCTTAATTTGGATCGGTAATTAATTTTTGCTAATTATTTATGTTGAATCCCTTTGAATTTTGATGATCACAAAACACTTGTTATATTTGCTAACAAGCTCTTGAGTTGTATGCAGAAGACATGTTATTTTATAAGGGCAAGAGAACTTTCAAAGAAGCCTATGTTGGTTCCTGGTATGAGGAGTCGACCCTGAAGTTTGCAGGAGTCAACCCTGGGAAACCTCAGTTTTCCGGAGTCGACCCCAGCTCTTCAAGGGGGTCAACCCCAGTTCAAAAAGGTCAGTTCTGCATGCAAAGGAGTCGACCCTGGATTTGCAGGAGTCGACCCTTAAAAACCTCAGTTTTTCGGAGTCGACCCGAGCCTTCCAAGGGAGTCGACCCCAGTTCATGTTGAAGCATTTTGCTGAACTGGAGTCGACCCCCAGTTTGTTATGGAGTCGACCTTGACTCTTCTGGAGTCGACCCCAACTAAAGTGAGAGTCGACCCCGGGTTGCAGAACTTCTGAAAAGTGCTTTTTGAACACCTTTTTGACCAAGACCACTTTCCACCTTCTCTCAAACGGCTACCTTTGTGGAAGGGATATAAAAAGGTCACCTGGGGGAAACCCTAGGCAAGGGAAATTTGTGGAGAAGTGTGCCTCCTTCAAGAGTTTCATCTCAAGCTTCTTCTCCAAGCTTTTTCAGCCTTCTAAAGCTTCCATCTGCTGCATCCTTGTAGAAGGCTTCTTTTTTAGGAGATCTTTGCTTCATCAGAGCTTCATCAACATTTGAAGATCATCCTCTCGAGCTTGTCATTGTGTTTGCTTGTTTATCTTTATCTCTTTCAGTTCCTTACTGTGTTGGGTGAGCTAGGCACCGCATCAACTAGCTATGTATTGGTGAGCTAGGCACCGTGCTAACTAGCGGAGTGTTGGTGAGCTGGGCACCGTTTCAACCAGCGGGTGTGATCATCTCTTGGTGAGGGAAATCTCACTGTGTTGGTGAGGACTGGACGTAGGTAGACTAAAGGGGGTCTTACCGAACCAGGATAAATCCTTGTCTCTTCGTGTGTTTGCTTCCTTCTTCCCTCTCTGCTCTTTTAGCTTTGCATCCAAGTTTTAGTTCTGCATTAGTTTCCTTCGTTCATTCAAGACAAAATTTTAAAGCCCTATTCACCCCCCTCTAGGGCTAGTCATAGTCTAGATCCATTCATTTGGTATCAGAGCGAGGTCACTAGTTTAAAGGGTTTCACAACCTCTAGTGTGGATTGACTATGGCTGGATTTGGAGAGCAGAGTACTTTCACTGAAAGCAACTCTACGAATAGGCCACATCTGTTCAATGGCAATAACTATAGCTATTGGAAAGCAAGGATGAATATCTTTCTGAAAGCCATGGATTATGAGCTATGGAATATTGTGGAAAAAGGTCCTTATGTTCCCAAGGAACCTGAAAAAGATTGGACACCTAAAATCTTTAAAAAGTTGTCTATGAATGCCAAAGTAATTAATGTCTTATTCTGTGCCTTAGATGCTAATGAATTTAACCGTGTTTCTATGTGCAGCAGTGCTAAAGAAATTTGGGACAAGCTTCAAGTGACCTATGAAGGAACTTCTCAAGTCAAAGAAACGAAGATAAATCTTCTTGTTCACAAGTATGAGTTGTTCAAGATGGAAGAGAAAGAGACCATAACAGAGATGTTCAAGCGGTTCACGAACATCACGAATGGGCTCAAAGCCCTTGGTAAAGAATACTCTATCCCTGAACTCAATAGGAAAATTTTAAGATCTTTGCCTATGTCTTGGAATCCCAAGGTGACGGCAATTGAAGAGGCAAAAGACCTCTCAGAAATTTCTTTGGATGCTCTCATAGGATCCTTAATGACCTATGAGATCAATATATCGAGGGACATAGATGACTCTAAGAAGAAAAAGAGTTTTGCCCTCAAAGCTACTAACGTGTTAAATGAGTGTGTCAGTGAGGATAGCAATGAAGAGATCGATGATGAAAAAATTGCCTTAATGACAAGGCAATTCAAGAAGTTTCTGAACAAACGTTGATCCAACTTCCAACCAAGAAACAGAAGATTTCAGAAGAAGAATCAAGCTAAAGGGGAAACTTCCAAGAATGAGGAAGTTACATGCTTTGAGTGCAGAAAGCCGGGACATATCCGGCCTGAATGTCCCGAGCTCAAGAAGAAGAAGGCATACCACAAGGGAAACGGTAAGACATCAAAGAAGAAGGCTCTTGCTGCTTGGAGTGATGAAAACACCTCCACAGGAGAAGAAAGTGAAGAGAAAACAACCAACCTTTGTCTCATGGCCAAATCCGACCATAAGGAGATAAATTCTAAAACTTTTACATTAGAAGAACTTCATGAAGCGTTTAATGAATTATATGAAAATTTTATTTAATGCAAACTTGAGAATAGATGCTTAAAGAAAAGTATTGAATTAATGACTCATGAGTTAAGTGCATCTCGTCTACATGAATGTGAAAATGTTGATATAGTAAATGAGAATACATTGCTTAAGAAAAAGATTGAAACATTGAAGAACAAATTCTTAACTTAAAAAATGATTGTTCTAACCTTCAAAAAGAAGTAGATAGATTAAAATGTGTCTTGTCTACATTTGTGCGTGGTCGTGATAACTTAGATGCTATTCTTGGTAGCGCAAAAGGCGTGTTTAGAAAAGAAGGAATTGGATTTATCCCTCACAAATCAAAGCATAAAACTGCAACATCTTTTGTTGGGCTAAGTTATCTAGTACTCCTTTTGCTACATGCAACTATTGTGGCAAGAAGGGGCATAAAATTCAGAGTTGTTGGTTTCGAAAGAACATCCACAAGATCAAAACAATGTGGGTGCCAAAGGAAACAACCAAAAGCTGGACTAACATGGATGGACCCAAGCAAGTTTGGGTACCAAAAAATCAAGTGTAAATCTCTTTGTTTTTGCAGAGCCACAGTGGTTCGATGAATAAAGAGTGGTACTTGGATAGTGGTTGCTCTCGACACATGACGGGAGATAAATCTCATTTTTCCAGTCTTGAAAAGAAAAGCGGTGGAAGCGTGACGTTTGGAGACAATAGCAAAGGAAAGGTAATAGGCATTGGTAACATCGGTAAAACTCCATCTACTAGCATTGAGCATGTGTTATTTGTAGATGTATTAAAGCATAACTTGCTTAGTATTAGCCAATTGTGTGATAAAGGTTTTAGAGTTATCTTTGATGCATCTCATTGCATGTTAACCGATAATGTTTCAAATGAAATCAAGTTTGTAGGCAATCGAAATGGAAATATTTATACCGTTAATTTGGATGATTTGAATGAGAAGGAGATTTGCTTTGTAGCAAATAACTCCAACCCATGGCTTTGGCACCGAAGGTTGAGCCATGCTAGCTTTGGAATCATTTCCAAATTGTCTAGACGTGAGCTTGTGGTTGGTTTGCCTAAAATGAATTTTGATTCAAATGGAGTTTGTGATGCTTGTGCCAAGGGTAAGCAAACTCGAACTTCATTTAAACCCAAGAACATTGTTTCTACCTCTCGACTTTTGCAACTATTGCATTTGGATTTGTTTGGCCCGACAAGAACTACTAGTTTAGGAGGTAAGTGCTATGGTTTTGTAATAGTCGATGATTTCTCTCGGTTTACATGGGTTTTGTACTTAGCTCATAAAAGTGATGCATTAACTGAATTCATAAAGTTCTGTAAAAAGGTACAAAATGATAAGGGTTATGTGATTAATGCTATCCGTAGTGATCATGGTAAAGAATTTGAAAATCTGCAATTCAATTCTTTTTGTGATGATAAAGGGTTCAGCCATAATTTTTCTGCTCCGAGAACTCCTCAGCAAAATGGTGTGGCTAAAAGGAAGAATCGAACTTTAATTGATATGGCCCGAACTATGCTTTGTGAATCTGTTTTGCCTAGATATTTTTGGGCTGAGGCTATTAATACTTCATGTTATATCACTAATCATTGTTTGATTAGACCTTTGTTGCATAAGACTCCATATGAACTATACAAAGGCAGAAAACCGAACATCTCTTATTTCAAGCCATTTGGGTGCAAGTGCTTCATCTTGGTAAATGGCAAAGAGGATATAGGTAAGTTTGATCCTCGAAGCGATGAAGGTATATTTGTTGGTTACTCATCTCACTCTAAAGCTTTTCGTGTTTTTAATAAGAAAACATTGGTTGTTGAAGAATCTATTCACGTAATCTTTGATGAGACTAACTAAAATGCTAGAAAAAGAGATGATGATGATGATGATGCAGAAATCATGAAGGATCAAGAATTAATCATTCATGACTTAGATATCACAGAGCCTAGTGAAGAAGCAATGGATGATCCTACCCAACTTGTTGGTGACGAAAAAGAAAAGGAAGATCCTCCACTTGAAGATCTGCGAGTGTCCTCACCAAGTGATGAACTACCTCGAGCGTGGAAGATCATGTCAAGTCATCCGATCGGTAATGTGATAGGTGATCCGTCATCCGGTATGCGAACTCGGAAAACTCAATATCAATGTGATTATATTGCTTTCATTTCTCATTTGAACCAAAGAATGTTGATGAAGCCCTTCTTGATGAACATTGGTTTATTGCTATGCTTGAGGAACTAAACCAGTTTGAGAGGAACAAAGTGTGGACTTTGTCTCCTCGTCCGAATAACCATCCCGTGATCGGAACCAAGTGGGTTTTTTGAAACAAACTTGATGAATCCGGTGTGGTAACTCGGAACAAAGCACGTTTAGTTGCCCAAGGATACTCTCAAGAAGAAGGGATAGATTATGATGAGACCTTTGCACCGGTTGCTAGACTTGAAGCCATTAGGATTCTATTAGCATTCACTTGTTCCAGAAATTTTAAATTGTTTCAAATGGATGTTAAAAGTGCGTTTCTTAATGGTTTCATTAAAGAGAAAGTCTATGTAGAGCAACCTCCCGGGTTTGAGGATCCAAATTTCCCAAACCATGTCTTTTGTCTTCAAAAAGCTCTATATGGTCTTAAGCAAGCACCGCGTGCATGGTATGAGAGATTGAGTCAATTTCTTATTCAACATGATTTTAAGCATGGTTTTGTTGACTCAACTCTATTTATAAAATGTGTGGGTTCAGATATTCTACTTGTTCAGATATATGTGGATGATATTGTGTTTGGTTCCACTAAAGAGAAATTGTGCAAGGATTTTTCTGAGTTGATGCAGGGGGAGTTCGAGATGAGCATGATGGGTGTGCTCAATTTCTTTCTCGAACTTCAGATAAAACAAGGTCATGATGGCATCTTTGTAAGTCAATCAAAGTACACAAAGGAATTGCTAAAGAAATATGGTTTCAGCAACACCAAGCCTCTTCCAACGCCTATGTCTACAACAACAAAATTGGATAATGATGAGCTTGGTAAGCCTGTTGATTCTAAGCTTTATCGAGGTATGATCGGATCTCTACTCTATTTAACTGCAAGTAGGCCCGATATATTATTTAGTGTTTGCATGTGTGCGAGATTTCAAAGTTTGCCTAAGCAATTGCACTTAATTGCTATTAAACGAATCTTTCGGTATCTTGCTTCATCGGTTGATTTTGGTTTATGGTATCCCAAAGGATGTTCCTTCGACTTGGTTGGTTACACCGATGCGGACTATGCTGGGTGTAAGGTTGATCGAAAGAGCACAAGCGGAACATGTCATTTCTTGGAGGTTGCCTCATTTCGTGGTCCTCCAAGAAACAAAATTTTGTTGCTCTCTCGACAGCTGAAGCCGAGTATATTGCAGTCGGGAGTTGTTGCACACAAGCATATGGATTAAACACCAAGTAGAAGACTATGGGATATGCTTGTCTAAAATTCCGTTGCTTTGCGATAATACAAGTGCCATAAATTTATCAAAAAATCATGTTCAACATTCTCGCACTAAGCACATTGAAGTACGCCATCATTTCATTAGAGATCATGTTTCTAGGGGTGATATTGAATTGAATTTTGTTGACACCACACACCAATTAGCTGATATTTTTACTAAACTATTGTGTGAAGACCGGTTTACATCTTTGCGCCGTGAATTGGGCATGTGTTCCATTTCTATATAAACATTACAAAAATTTGCCCAACTCAAAATGATGATGAGAAAGAGCCCTTGAATTCATTCCTATATTTCTTGAATTATCCTTAAACTCCTTGGTATCAATCCTTCAAACATGCCTTGTTAAATCAAAAAAAAAAAAAAATCTGCTTTAGGCGGAGTCGACTCCACCTTATGTGGGAGTCGACCCCCCTTGGGCCGAGGTCGACCTCCACTTTTTGGAGTCGACCCTGGGGCTAGGGCTGGGTTTAAAAGGGGGGCCCTCCTTCTCCTCCCTTTCCTTCAAACCCGCCGCCGCCGCCTCTCTTTCTCTCCCTTTTTCTTTCCCGCGCAAAGGGGGAACTTCTCCCTGGTTTGGGGCCGACCCCAACCTCTCCTCCTCTGTTTCTTCTTCCTCCTCTCCTCTCCCATTCCTCTCCCCTCTATCCTCTTTTCTCTCTCCTGCCGCTGCCACTCTCCCCTTGCGGCTGCTCCTCCTCCTTGCAGCTCTGTCTCTCTCCTGCGGTTGCAATGGCTCCTCCCAAGCACTCCGAAAAGGGCAAGGGCAAGGCAACTCCCTCCAAGAGGTCCCGCTCCAGTTCAGGCTCTCGTGATGAAGGCTTTGATGGTAACCTCTTTAGAAGTCTTGAAGCTTTTGAGTTTTACTCCTTGGATATAGTTGCGAGAAAAGTTCATATGGGCAAGATGATCGATTTTGTTTTTTTTGTGCTGCTGGATATGATCTTGAAGGGTTATTTGAGGCTTTGGGCTGGGTTCCCTATGTCTCCATGAATGAAAAAGTCTACCCTCATTTAGTCAACTTATTTTATGCAAATCTTGTGGTGAGTGATAAGAAGATTAGCACATATGTGAAGGGTGTGCACATTCCTCTCAGAGTATCTCTGCTTTCTGAAGTTATGGAAATTCCTGTTTTGCAAGAAGTTCACTATATTTCTGCTTTAGAACATCAGACTAAAGCTTACCGCCGTATCTTAGAAGCCGATGTAGCTCCTCAGCATATTGAACGAGTTAACGCAAACTCTTTTCCGGCTCTTCATCGTTTTCTGCATAAGTTGGTTTGCTCCATTTTAGTCCCTAGAAGTGGCAGCATGGATGGTGTTACGGATGATCACATTTTGCTTATTCAAGCTCTTCTAGATGGAACTCATGTGGATCTCCCGAACATCACTTTAAATTATATTCGGGATGTTGTTTGTGTGCCCAAGAGATGACTTATTTATGGAATGCTTATCACTAGAATTTTGAGGAAGTATAAGGTCAGTTTTTCTGGAGAAGAAAGTAAGAGTTTGTCTGGTTTTGATGTCATTGATGGTGGCACCTTGGCCCGTATGAAGATGTCCATTCAGGATGGTGTGTTTGTTCGCACAGTTTCTCGCACTCCCCAGAAGGGACAGGGTCCCCCTGATGATGAAGGTGATGAGTTCCTTCTTTCCACTCCGGGCACCACTCTGGGTCCTTCCAGGCCCAGTGCCCCTATTGATCAGTTGACCCAGTTATTCTTATATTTTAGCACCTCTGTATTTGCTCGGTTTGATGCTTTGGATACTCGCCTGGATGGTATGGATTCCAAATTTGATGATCATTTTGGGTCCTTGGAAAACAGAGTTGATGACCTTCGCACAGATATTCATGTGTTCAAGATGCAGCAAGATCGTATTGAGAGGTTTGTGGAGACTGTTGCCAAGCGTCAAGATTTGGTGCTGGGAAATCATCAAGAAATCAAGAAAGATATGAAGGACCTAGCCGGAGCTGGAAGAATTATGTGGGACTCCCTCACTCAGCCTCCTCCTCCACCTTCTCCTTGACCTCTCTTACTCCTTCCATTATCTCCTTTCCTTCATCCACTCTCTTTACTCTTCTTTACTCATTCTCTTTTTGAGCCGGGCTACATTCTCTCCTCTTTTTTTGACGATGACAAAAAGGGGGAGAACTTGTGTGTATTGATGTTAGTTATGTGATGTGAAGGCACTATGTGATAGAACTTTAACTTTACTCTCTTTTGATGCGAATGTTTTTTAAGGGTACTCATAGTAAGGGGGAGCTATTTCTTTTTGTTGATTAGAAGTTGAATAGTGTAATCTTCTGAAATATGAATGGAAAACCATGACTATCCTTGAGCAATTTAAATGAATTAGTGTTTCATTTTACATGCCTTAATGTGTTGAGGATTTTGTGTGAAGATGTCTTTTTGACTTATATGTCTTACTGTGTTTTGGTATCATTGATAGGTTAGACATGATGATTATTCTTGTGTAGGTGTTTTGTCATCATCAAAAAGGGGGAGATTGTTGAATCCCTTTGAATTTTGATGATCACAAAACACTTGTTATATTTGCTAACAAGCTCTTGAGTTGTATGCAGAAGACATGTTATTTTATAAGGGCAAGAGAACTTTCAAAGAAGCCTATGTTTGTTCCTGGTATGAGGAGTCGACCCTGAAGTTTGCAGGAGTCGACCCCGGGAAACCTCAATTTTCCGGAGTCGACCCCAGCTCTTCAAGGGGGTCGACCCCAGTTCAAAAAGGCCAATTCTGCATGCAAAGGAGTCGACCCTGGATTTGCAGGAGTCGACCCCGGAAAACCTCAGTTTTCCGGAGTCGACCCCAGCCTTCCAAGGGAGTCGATCCCAGTTCAAGTTGAAGCATTTTGCTGAACTGGAGTCGACCCCCAGTTTGTTCTGGAGTCGACCCTGACTCTTCTGGAGTCGACCCCAGCTAAAGTGGGAGTCGACCCCGAGTTGCAGAACTTCTGAAAAGTGCTTTTTGAACACCTTTTTGACCAAGACCACTTTCCACCTTCTCTCAAACGGCTACCTTTGTGGAAGGGGTATAAAAAGGTCACCTGGGGGAAACCCAAGGCAAGGGAAATTCGTGGAGAAGTGTGCCTCCTTCAAGAGTTTCATCTCAAGCTTCTTCTCCAAGCTTTTTCAGCCTTCTAAAGCTTCCATCTGCTGCATCCTTGTAGAAGGCTTCTTTTTGAGGAGATCTTTGCTTCATCAGAGCTTCATCAACATCTGAAGATCATCCTCTCGAGCTTGTCATTGTGTTTGCTTGTTTATCTTTATCTCTTTCAGTTCCTTACTGTGTTGGGTGAGCTAGGCACCGCATCAACTAGTTGTGTATTGGTGAGCTAGGCACCGTGCTAACTAGCGGAGTGTTGGTGAGCTGGGCACCGTTTCAACCAGCGGGTGTGATCATCTCTTGGTGAGGGAAATCTCACCGTGTTGGTGAGGACTGGACGTAGGTAGACCAAAGGGGGTCTTACCGAACCAGGATAAATCCTTGTCTCTTCGTGTGTTTGCTTCCTTCTTCCCTCTCTGCTCTTTTAGCTTTGCATCCAAGTTTTAGTTCTGCATTAGTTTCCTTCGTTCATTCAAGACAAAATTTTAAAGCCCTATTCACCCCCCTCTAGGACTAGTCATAGTCTAGATCCCTTCAATTTAAGATCAGTTGTGTTCACAGTACTCCACAAGCAATCCAATGCAGTCGCTGAGTAGAAGAGGGTATTTGCCACTTTTCAGTGTCATGCATTATTCTCAGTTAGAAAATGAGATGCATAATATGTAATAAACATAAATCTAGTATGTGGTTGATCCCATTTCATTATTTGCACTATTTTTCAGTTTTTACATTCAATATAGTAATATGAGAAGTGGATATTTGTTTTTTGAAGTTGTTCACATGATAGTTTTGATCATAGCTGAAGATTCCAAGTAAGAGCTCGGTGAATTAAAGTCATGTTTGGTATCGGGATGGATCGAAAGTAGAGTGAGGACATCATCACTCTATCTCTGATCTATTTTAATAACAAATATGTTCTAAGAATTATAAGTGATTCGTGCAGAAGAGGGAAGGGTGATGAAGATGGTGTATTCTACTTCAACGGTGTATTCTACTCATCTCAGGTGATATATTTGTAACTTGAGAAATACTCTACGCAGATGGCCTATAACATGTGAACTAGTTCGATATTAATTACTAGTAGTACTAACTAAATTGCAGCATAAAGAAAGAAGAAAGCTGAGTCGTACCTGTTGCGTCATGTGTATAACGTTTTTCGATTTTTTTTTACTAAGTAACATTTTTTCTATTCGCCATGATATTTTCATCTCTATTTAATTATGACAACCGAATCCTAAAGAACCAGGAATGAATACACATTCACATTTGAGATAAGGTGGAATAGAAATAGTACATAAAATGTTACACCCTAAGTGTTACAACCGATTTTAGCCCTTGACTTCGTCCGTAGAAATGTGATGTATCGATCAGTTGCCTTCTGAAGGCAAAAAGATAGGCGTCGCATTTTGTTTGAGAACTCACCCCCTTAATCCTCACATTCTTACTTTTCAATCGTTGTGCAATTTTTGTCATTTATTATTGAAGCAGTTGTGTCATATGTCGGGATGCATGCAGTGTGAAGACGACATACCAATTATCGCATTCTTAGTAGCACACATGCTAGGTGACACGTGTCAAGTCCGACTACCAGTTTTGACTGACTTTTTGGGATTGCGATGTGCAGGCCATCGTGTTAAGATTTGCTCACAACAATCGGACTGTCGCATTCTGAGAATCGAGGCCTATATAACTAAGGCCTCCATTTTTCCTCTCCTATTTTCCTCCCTTCCTCTCCTTGCTAGTTATGAGTGTCCTACAAGCCAACTCATATTAGTGATGGCACTTATAATCTTGTACTATTCTCTTTTGGTAATAATATTAATGACATTTTCACACTCTATTTTACATGTATGGGATGATGTTTATATATCATGATGTCCATGGGTCTCTGCAATGAGGATAAGGATCATGATGAGATCATGATAATGAGACATATCCTCTTAAACACAGATCTTAAATATTCCTAATAATAGGTTGCTCGAGAAGGACATTGAGATAACCAAATAGACCAGTGTGCTATATATCCGTCCATATGATGGAGGTAGCTAGTCTCATAGCTACTTGTGCAAAGACACTAGGGATATATATAGTGCAAGTGCTCATTAGAGAATGAGTTCACTGGATGATCTACTCTTGGAATGTTATATAGTTGACGATACCTAATGTCAGTTAGCGATTCCGTAGTCTCAGTTGTGTAACTAGTTCTTAGACTTGAGACACAAAAGATGTCTTGTTTGAGTACTTTATTCTTTGATGTTGGACTTATAGGTCTGGAAGTTCCAGATCTAATGCAGCAAATTATTGAGAATGATAGTCAATCTTACGAAGACAATTGTGTGTCAATAAAGGATCATCCACTCTCCGTATTATGAGAGGAATATCTCGTATGTTCTTGCTCAAGACAATCTCTAGCCATGGTCAATCGGATTGAAACAGAAAGAGTTCTCCGAGAGAATTCGATAAGAGTAAGAATCAAATGGATTTCATATATGCTAGATAGTACCATGCCTTATATACGGTTTCTAGGATATTAGTTGGATGAAGGACTAAAGGTAGACGGTAACTATGGATAGAAAGGTCCAATGAATTTGATCCCATGTACTGTATGGGGACTATGGTGTCGTAGTAGCTTGGTACATCCATAGTCGATGAGTCAGAAAAAGTTCTGAGTCAGAAGGGTTCTGACGGGTGCAATTCACGACCAAAGGTATTGAGCTTAGAAGTTAACACACAAAAAGTGGTTGACACGATGATGGCAAAAGATTGGATAAAAGTTATCCAATAAGATCTTTTCCGACCAAGGATGGAGACAAGACAAGTCAGTCACCAGGATGGTCTTGGTGACGGGATTGACTATTGCCAGGATGGTCTTGGCGACAAGGTTCATTGTCACCAAGATTATGCTAGCGACAGAGTCGACTATCGCCAAGACTCTTGGCGACAAGAACAATTGTCGCCGAAAGAGTCTTGGTGACAGTGACCTATGTCACCAACACTGATTGGTGACATCATGTCTTCCCCGTCAAGATAGATATGGCTGGTCGTACTCCGGGCTGTACACCGCATGGACGTACGATGTGCATGTCGTGCGGGGGTTGGTGACTTCCCCTCTATTTGAATGAGAGGGGTTGTGAAGAGCTCAGAGCTGAGCTCTTCAAAACCCACTCACTCTCTCTTCCTCTCGATCCCTTATTCTCTCTCATGTTCTCTTTCTAAGAGGAGAAAGAGAAGAGATAGAGTTGTGCTCTCTCTTCGTCATAGTTGCTTGCTACTACTTCATGTTGTTTGCTTCTTGTTACAGCTACTGGTGCCTGCTATTGCACCTTGGAGGTGCACCGAGGAGAGGAGAGGCCGACGTGAGGAGGAGGCATCGTCACAGGTCACTACCGTATGGACACCGCTAGAAGGAGGTCGCGCGAGCTCCTTCATCCACATGACCGATTCTGTGTTTTAGGGGATATAAGAACTCCCCAGGTGAGTAAATCTCGCCTTTGTATGGTTTGCATGAGAGTCATGCACCCGAACATCATCTCAGTCTGATAAGATCGTGTGGGAAATCTATTTTATTTTTAAACTTTATTTCGCTTCACGTTAGTTGCTCTTGCACGTTTCTCTATAGTGGTATTGTTGACTAAGATGGCAAGCCCGAATGGAGGGTGAATGGATTGTTTTGAACTTTTCTGAAATTTAAAAAATAAACACTAAGCGAGACTATTAGTACTGTATGTTAGTGTGCAGCGGAAATAAATAGAAATAATCCCACACATAAGACAATGAATTTTATCCTGGTTTGACCCTTTCAAAAGAAAGTCCTATGTCCAGTCCCTAAGAAATCTCTTGAGATATCACTAAAACAATAAGCAAGCATTGGTCTTCCCTTAAAAAGGGACATATAACACCGAGCACACTCGGTAGTCTTCCCTTCTTCACAAGGGATAATATATATACCCAACTCCCCACTGGTCTTCCCTTTTCACAAGGGGCACCCAACTCCTCTATAGCATATCGACTGTTCGGATCGTCTTATATCAGTTGTGGTGGCCAGTGTGTGGCCCATGTTGTGTGTAGCAGGTGCATACACAGGTTTCCGGGGCGTTGTGGGCCGGCTGGTTGGCCCAAAGCGCAGGTTTGTTCTCTGTCCCTGAACGCGACAGAGGGGCACGTCGCGTTCTCATCGCGACACCCGGGGACGTCGTGTTCTGGTTGCCGCTGTTTTGGCTCGTCGTCTACATGCGCACCGCGTGTCGCGCGCGAGGCTGGCGTGCTGACGTCGACAGGCAGATCGTGACGGGCAGCCGCATCGCGACCTAGTCGCGACATAGCGATATGTCGCGTTCCCAACCGAGTTGTGTTTTTAAGAAACCCTGGCAAAATAGAGCTTTCACAAGCTCTGCTCGGCCAGGGGAGGTTTTGCTCGTGGGATTCTGGGCGATTCAAACTCGTGGGCCTCAGTTGGTCATGTTCTCGCCGCGAGGATCGCGTGTGGAGCGGGAGAAACACCAGGTTATCGTCCATTTTTGTATTCTTCATAGAAAGTAGGGAAATTCCATCCTTTTCTCCGTGGATTTCGTGGATGTGTGGTGTGTGCTTTATTTATAGCTTTAAGAATCATAGATATCATGCTAGGACATCACAAAGAGCATGAAAATGGATTAGAAACCATGTTTGGCAGGGTTTTTAGGGTTTTTTGGCGAAGGGGACCCGGTTAGGGTTTTTCGCCTGCGAAGGCGACGGCTTCCTCTGTCACGATCAGATTGCGACAGGACGATACGTCACGTTCGCTCTCTTGGTTGCGACATGTCGGGGCGTCGCTATCTGAATGCGACCTGGGCCTCTGTCGCGATCTCAGCCGTGGGATACTTCTTGCATGTAAATGTTAATGCATGTATCTATTTCTGTTTAATAGATGCATGGCATGGTTAACCGATGTGTGTAGAAGTGGTTAGCGGTGCTTTGGCACCTGTTGTGCTCCTTGGGAGTGCGGTTCACATGGTGAGCTGCAGGCTCACATGGTTGTGTGTGTGACTGGTTTCAGTGACCCGTGTGTGTTCACGTGGTTTGCGTAGCGTGCACGAGTTTTTGTGTGCGTTGCAGGTAGTGTTATGCCTTCCGTAGTTACCTCTTTAGTTGGAAGCCCCAGGTTCCGAGGTGAGCCAGGCACGTGGGTGTGCTCGGGGTTTGTCCCGGTACAGTGGTACCGTCAAGGTCTTGTCCTCTTTCTGGACACCCTCGCTCTCGAGGAGAGTTGTCGTCCGACTGAGGGAAAGACGGAAGGGACAGCAACTTGTTGTTGTTTAGTCGCTTGTAGCGTGCTCGTAGTTGGGGGGACAGACATCAGTAGACGTACTTGACTTTAGCTAGTCATGTTTCCAGTGCCTCACTTTAGGGAGCTTAGGCCAGAGTCCCTAAAGGGGTCAGGCATGGGCCTGCGGGGCGTGTGACCTGCAGGTGTGGTGGTTTGGTGGTCTCCACAGTTCTTGTTTGGTTTAGTGGAGCGGCAGCTGGACCTTTCGTCCATGGCTGCGAGACTAAGAGGTAGACCTGTGTGTTTGTCCGAGTTGGTTGCTGGTGTCGCGAGCCAGGCCGCGACCCGAGTTTGGCGTTTACCTACTTCAGCTCGTACACATGTTTGGGTTTTCCGTTTATTTCTTAAAATCACGTTCGAGGTCAGCAGACGGTAAGTAAGTTACAGCTTTAATATCCTACTTAAATAATTCTATAAATGCTATAGCGTAGCTTCCTGCTTAGTTACTTGAGTTGTAGTTTGCTCGGTTTCTTTGGGGGAGTTTCCCTACTGAGCTAGTGACTAGCGAGGCTCACCCCCCTACTCCTTTCAGGTGAGGGAGAGCAGGAAGCTTCCCAACCGTCTTCTAGTTCCAAGCCGCACCGTAGCGGAGCAGGGTCTGCGCCACCACCAGCAATGTAATTTTCTCTCTTTGTACACCTCGGGGTATGCCCCAGGTTCTGTTGTACTGGTTTATGGTTTTAGTTGAGGAACTGGCTATGTAAATCTCATGTAAATATTTGTGGAATGAAAAGTTTACTTCTGTTCTGTGGTTTCCTTTATATTTCTACGGACATGTGTGAATGATATCCTTTGCGAAGCTTCGGCTCGTTCGCGGGAGGCGGAGTCGTGTCAGGCTCGTTATCAGGTTAACGGGTTTGAACGATGTGGTCCGTCACATCCTCGTTGGTCTTCCCTTCTATACAAAAAGGGAACGCTTTTTCATCAAGCATTCTCTTCAAATGAAGAGGCACAACATACATCTCAAGGAGATGTTAAGGTCCCTAGACCAAGCTTACTGAAACAAGGCTTGATCTGAGACAGCACCTAAAAGAGAAAAGATGAACAATGAATACTTCTCTCAGACGCAAACAATTCACTCTCTCTTTCAGACAAATGATTAGAAAGCAACACAGAGAGAGAGAGGGGGGGGAAAGAAGAAAGCTAAAAACATATGGCTTCGACAACTATTGCTTTCTCTTCTGGTTTAGGAAGGATGTGGACGTTGGTGTACTCCTTGAAACTTTAGATCTTTTTCCTTTTTGATGGAAAGTGATCTGTCCATGTATGACTGCATCCTTCTCTTCTTTTATAGACTCTTAGCAGAAGATAGTCGTTGAGTCTTTTTGTTCCAGCTTCTTCTTCTTCATCTCTTCTGGTCTTTATCCATTACACAATATATCTTCCTGTTGTCTCTGTGTAATCCAACCATTAGACTCACCTTTAGTAGCCACTGGGTTTTCAATAGAAGTTCTTATAGGCTTTCTATTCGTTGGCTATCTTTGAATCATATAGCTTGCTTTCCAACTTTGTTGAGTTTGCATATATATTGAGCACCGACAAGCATTTAATGCACAGAGAGGAACAGGTTAGGTGAGATTTCATCTATCAGTCAAACATCCATACCTCTGCTGCAAAAGTCCTCAAATTCTGCTTACAATTTTCTATTCCAAGTGTCTTCCTTTTTGTTTGATAAAATATGTTCAAGATGTGGAACATACAGCCTAGGTCATAAAAAGGTTGACTGAGCATTTAATGTAAAGATATGCGTGAGATCTTATGTAAGAACATGAGAGCCAAATTTGAAATGAGGAAAATTTAGGCTCCAAAAGAATTTGTTTATCAATCGATGTGAAACAGAACTTAAGTGAACATCAATCGATTGCATGTAGATAAGTCAGCATCAATCGGTATGAAAATAGTACCAATTGGAACAAAACAAGTATTTATTCACCAATCTAAATGAAAATGGCACCAATCGATAGAAATATGTGAAATAGCATCAATCATTATGAGTTAAAGCTATTTGGTCGCAAATCGATAGGATATAGTAAGTAGTCTCCAATCGAAGCAGCTTGTAATCGGCAATCGATATTTTGATCACCAATCGATATGACATAACATATATAACACCAATCAGAAGATTATAACATCAATCAAAAGAAATAAACAGTTGTTCATTAATCGCAACATAACTTCGATTGGTCAGGAGCCGAAGTATACTTGCATGACTTGTTCACCAATCGATATCATTGAATCTTCGACTGGTCAAGATATAAACTTCGATTGCTAATAATATCAAATAGTCAATCGAAGTGAGACTTCGGCTGGAACTGAAAAAATAGTACTATCGACTGGTCCAGTTAATAATGTCGTTAACGTTAGTCGAAGTGGAACTTCGTATATGACGAAGTGAAATTTTGGATATGATAAAGTGGAACTTCGACTGGTAATTTTGACTAATTAGAAGAGAAGCATACATGACGAAGTGAAACTTTGACTAGTCTAGAAAATAACGTTGTTAGTTGAAGTGAAACTTCGTATATGACGGAGTGGAACTTCGACAGGTAACTTTGACTGACCAGAAGAAAAATATGCATGACAAAGTGAAATTTCGGATGGTAACTTCGACTGATTAGAGATTTCTTCTTCAATCGAAATGGACTTGAATATAAAGCAAATAATATGAAATTAACTTGAGCCTTTAGAATACTTACGGTGATGATCCTTGAGTTTTATTTATCCTATTGATAAACTTAATGAAAAAATAGATATAAGGCACAATGTCATCAAGATCATTATGAATAAGATGAAAATAAACTTAATCAAGAATGATAGAATTCGATTGAATAGATGAGTGCATTAGATATGAGGATATGTATATAAGGTATAGTCATGATTAAAGGCATATAATTTGAGGCTTTTGCCATGTGTTTTTTATATTTTTTTATTATCACCAAAATATATAGTCATGGAGATAAAAGAGTCAACAAGTATTAGAGTCTAGATTCATGGGATGATGTTCGATTTTTGCTTTTATGCGATTTAGAATCGTTTTTATGCAAACTTGTTGTTTCGTCGTGGTTTCATTTTTAACGACAGTGACTATTGTCACTTGAAGTGTTCAAATGACAATATCGATGGTCGTCCAAATTGAACAATTATCGTTTTTGTCGTCTATAGAAAGTTTTTTGCTTTTGTTGCACCGTGGTTCGTCTAGCGACAGTATAGACTGTCGCCAGGAATATCTTAGCAACAAGACCCACCGTCGCTAGTAATGTCCTTGTGCAGAACTGACTATCGCCAAGAAGTGTTCTTGGCAACATGTACGTAGTTGTCGCTAAGACAATCTAGTGCATATAGATCTTGATGTTTCTACGATGGGTTCTATGTTGGAGACCATAGAACCAGGATTAAGAGTTAACCCAAAGATGTGTATGATGTAGGTAGATGATCATAGACCATTATGTGATGCTTATATGTGTGTGAATGGTGATTTTTTGGGTCTGCGAGTCTCCCTCTCTCTCATTAAAGTCGTTATGTACTTTTACCTCCCTCCGACTATGTACCTCCCTTTGATGTGATCAAAAATTTTCAATTGAATAAAATATACATTTTTGGGCCTACGTGCCTATAGTTATTTGTAATTTTTGTAAGTTATTTTCAATGACTTCAGAAGGCGCAGCGGGAGCGTAGAGTAGCCAACAAGACAAATGAAGATGAGAAGAAGATCAATGTGCATGGGATGCGCATGGGGCTTTGTGATCAAGTCTTAAGGCTCAAGTTGATCACTTTAGTATCAGGTCCATGATCATCCAGTGTGATTATATATTATATATATATATATATATATATATATATATTGAGAGATGCTGCCGCTGGATGCACATCCAGCGGCAGTGAGCAAGCGGGGTTTTTTTTTTTTTTTTTGTTCAACGCAGCCGCTGGATGTGCATCCAGCGGCTGCAGTTGGGGTGTGGCGGGGCCACACCGCCGCACCCCAGCATTTTCCTATATATATATATATATATATATATATATATATATATATATATATATATAATATATATATTATATATATATATATACACCTACTATATACATATTTACATGCGATGTAAATATATGTTAAATATATGTGGGATGCATATTATTTAACTTGAGATTAATCAAAAAATCTCTCTATTAATCATATTAAGTAAGTAAACATAAATGACCCACGTGGTCTTCCATCATTATAAGACATACGTCTTTTCTTGATATGAATTGAGTTTGCAAAGTCATTCCGGACTCACTTATATTGAGATTTGATATCCGCCTTAGGATATGGAGATGCCATTGGTGACTTGAGGACATGGTATATTTGGTTGAGTCTCTCTGAAAGATATCATCGAATCATACTCATCAAGTAATGATGGTGCTGACCTAACCGATTATCATAGTTAATGAATTTGCGACAGAAATCATCGCTAATCTCATTTATTTTTGTAGTGATAGGTCCGACAACAAGCCACGTATGTCCGGTAATTTGATACGCGGGCTAAGCATCCATTTTTCTTGAAAGGGGTGCAGCAAGCTTGGGAAACAGAAGCTCAAGGTACTCACTTTTTATATTAAGCATTAAGTCCAATTTAAAGCTGTTAAAGAGGCTCTCCGATCATGGAAGTTGACAATGTGCAAGAAGAGAAATATTTGGTACACATCATTTAAGAGTGGTGTGTATGTATATCATTATATAATTAGATGTTTAATCATATTAATGTGATATACATTTAATCACAAAAAAAAAAAAAATTGTGCGCACACACCCTTAATTTGTGAGGGTGTGCACCAAGTATTTTTGGTGCAAGAATCGGTGGCTCGATCCAAGGTTGCTCTACTACTGGCCCAGCAAAATCAGAGGCGTCACCCTCTAGAGAAGCTAGCTGCGTCCTCCTTTCCCAGGTGATAACAGTTGAGGCGTCGATCATCTTGAGACTTCCGGGCATGGCAAGATCCATGGGACTGTCAAGAGAACAAAGTTATTTCCATGGGACTGGGAGTCCTCAAGGAAACCTTCGTACGGATCAATACACAAAATTTAGAAGATTACAGTCCTCCTAGCTTCAACCAACTGCTATAAACCACTTAAAGAGTTCAAGTCCCTTACTGAAATATAGTCTTCATTCCACTAATTAACTATGAAGTAAACAGAGGACACCAACCCTGTAATCTATGCTTCCCTTCAGAAGCCTGCAGAACAGAGGAACGATTTCGCCATCTTTCAATAAAATTAGACATTTGACTGCGGGCTTAAACAGACTCCACCACATGTCGTCTTAAAGGAGAAAACAAACACTTGAAGAGTCAAAACTGTCGGCATCTTTGGCGGTCTGACCGTAGCACATCCTGCGAGAACCGACTGTCCGCAACCCATTCCAACATCTCCGGAATCCTAATCCGAACATGCCACATCTTGTGAGCAGATCATGTGTAGTGTAACCCCATTTCATATTATAAGTAAAGTTTACAAAAAAGTTGCATGGCCGATAAAACTTGCAAAAAGCGAAAGCCTAAAAAGTCCCCCCCCCCCCCCAAAAAAAAAAAAAAAACAAAACAAAAAATACAGGGACTGGTCAACAAGTTCTACATAGTGATGTGCTAATGGCCGGACCAGTTTGTCTGTCTGTAACCGCGCGGAGTTGCAGATATTCTACTCACTCAAGACTTTGTTCTTGTGTACGGTACTACGTACCAATTAGAGCCACTTGGCACCGGCGTCCCGGAGCATGGGCGCCAGCCTGCCGCTGAGGTGGAGGGACATGACCCTGTCGGTTGGCCCGACTAGCTTGCCGCCGATGAACACGGCAGGCACGGGCGGGTTGCGGCCGATCAGCCTGGTCAGCGCCCTCTCCATCTCCCTCTCATGCGGGTCCTCGTCGAGCTCGTAGGCCAGGTAGTTCACCCCGAGGTCCTTGAAGAATGCCTTCACAGCGTGGCTCATGCAGCAGGAGCTGGAGCTGAAGATCACCACCGGCCTCTGCGACGCCAGCTTCGTCACCCGGTCCATGTATTACTAGCTAGCAAGCAGATCTGCAGGGTGGAATCCGAACCCAAACAGCGCGGCTAGGAGTTGCAGTGAGGAATCAGAAGACGAGGAGAAGGAATTAAGCTGGACAGAGAGCTGGGTGGCATAGCACAACCCTCAGAAGAGAGCGAATCCCACAGAACTCTGCAACCCACGGCAAACAAAGATGAACTGAGATGGTGGAAGATGTGAACAAAGCGAAGCACTTGGAAATTAAGCTCGAGTAGGTATATGAGACTTGGGACCGTGACGGTTGAGTTGGTGTATTCCGGGGAGGTGCAGGCTATTTATACAAGCCTACGTACGTCCTTCCACGCCTGTTCTCTCTATTGTGATTTGCTTTGGAGGTGATGGTGGGTGGTGGTGGGACCCGATCAGATTGGAGATGACGATTCCCCCACTGAGATCTACCCTGTCGGGTGCAGCTGGAATCGTGGCCATCTGAGCTTGTATTGATCTGAAAGCGAACCCCATCACTAGCTAGCAGCTAGTTCCCAAGTTCAAGACATGAGCTTGGAATATGATCCCGGACATATAACAACGTCAACATTCTATCCCCCTCTCTCCTCTTTATTCCATCTTAATTTCGTTCCAATGTTTTAATTTCCTCTCCTCCTCTCTAAAACGAAGTGGATAAAAACCAGTTGCGGTTGTGGTACTTGTGCACTTGTGCTTACATCCCTTTCGGAATTGGAGGGTTCTCTCTGACTTCAGAAAAAGCATAAATGCTCTGGTCACTAGCTAGCTGGGGATCGAGTCGATCGGTGAGAACTGAGAAGGCTTAATTGGATCTTCTAGGGGCTGATTAATGGGAGTGTGCTTTCATGGTTGAATGCTGTAGGTAGGCCGCCACTCTTGAGGTGTCAAGGTGGCACGTGTCCCGTTGCGCATGTACGAGCACCTGTAAGTGCAAGACACGGTGAACCTTACGGCAACCGGCCCGGTTTTGGTTCTTATCTTCGCGTTTGAAACCAGGAAGTCAACCTCGCGGTGGGTGGGGAGCTCAAAGTGACGCACTCACTCGTTACATCACGGCATTCTCAGTACTGATGTGCCACTGCAACATATTTATATATATATATATATATATATATAGGAAATATGGGGCAAATTAAAGGTTTGCTGGATGTTTGTTTGATAATATTAGCTTGACCTGCTTATGCATGCATGACTACGAACGCGTTGCGCTGACTTTTCCTATGAAGTTAGGTGATCAGGGAGGTCAAAGATTAGACCGGTCAAACTGAACCTGAGGAGGAGGGGGGAAAGGGATAGAAGCCTACAGCCAGAGGCCCAGAGAGCTGACTATCTGAGTGGGGGAGCGGTGGAAGAGAGGAGGAAGTTGGAAGCATAGTTGGCCGAATCGGAAAATCAGATCGAACTGCATTTTTTATGACATTTCTGATTAGATCTAAAAATTTAAAAATTATAATTATAAAAATAAATAATAATATTGTGTCGGACATAAAAATTTTGGCATGGTACCACACGGCTTGGAAGTCACAGCGTTAAGGGACCCGTGTTCCTGCACAAACACCAGGTGATGTCCTTGGTTTAAACCAACTCAATGATATGGAGACGAGGTAGGGCATGTGGAAGGGTGAGTCCATATGCGTGTGCGCCCATGGGGTGTGCTCTTTAATTTGATGCTACAGCATCAATACCTAGGATGAACACTTTCCCATGTATACAGAGTAGGGGTGAACACGGTTCGGTTCGATCCGGATTAGCTCATTTTTTGATCAAATCGAACTGAATCGAATTCCGAGACCAAACTAAATCGAACCGAACCAGTTCGGTTCGGACCGAAGTTTAATTTCTTTTATATCAGAAGCTCGCGCATGCCTCAGTGGCTAAGGCGTGCACGCTTCTTGCTGGCGGTCAATGGTTCGAATCCCTGCTCCGCCACCTTTTGCTACAGTACTTCTCGATTTTTGACCAAAAAATCGTGCCAGAGGAGATGGGTTTCGAACCCGCGCGCAGCGCAGGTGGCTTTATTGCATACGCTAGCCAACCGCGCTACAGTTCGTTTGAGTATATGTTATACTTCTAATATATATATTCGATTTATTCAGTTTCAAAAAGTAAAACCGAACTGAACTGTGCAGGATTCCAAACCGAACCGACCCGGTCAATTCGGTTCGATTTTTCGGTTTGAACCGAATTTTGAACAGCCCTAATACAGAGTTTTAGGACCTTCTATATAACCAGGTTGTATAGTTGGATTGAAAATTTTCAATAAAATAACTCTCTTCTGCTCCCTCAAAAGTAATCTCCTTATCTTGCTCTCTCATTTAAAGACGATGGAGAGTTCATTTCTTGAGATAGCATCTTGTGATAATTGCGTATCGTGAGAGAAGTTAGGCCAATGTTGGCCATAGAGAATCTACTTCCCATATATGCATGCGTGGATAGGTAACTAGCTAGTTTTGGGTTTAGGATATGGTAAATCTGATTTGGTTCTTCGATTCCACTTCGTAGATATATATATGCATGCCCCATGGTCTAACTAGTACTACATAATGTGTGTGCCGCAACCTGTAAGTGAATATTCGACTCCTCCTTGTCCCTATGTCCCAGATGAAAGCAAGTTTCACAAGTTTTCTCCTTATTAGTCTAATGGGACCGATAGAAGACCAGACTATATATTTTTTTTTACTTAATTAGGATATTATACTAGATTCAGAAGTCGTAAATAATAAAAATTTCTACGAGCCTCACCACTGACAAAACATTAATAGAAAGTATTACTCGTGCAGAAATTATTGGGCCGGCCCACCACAGTCTCCCTAACTTCTTCAAACAACTTGGACCCTCGAGAGCCCAATATTATTGGGCCAGCCCAACCATTTTGGGCCACCGGTGGGGGCATGGGTCGCCATCACTTGGCCCCCGTCCTGACACAAATCAAAGCTAAAAAGGGTTTCAATCTCAAAAGTCCATTTGGCAATGACAGCACTAGCAATATTAGGCTATCTTATCATGGATCAGGGCTTCGAAAAGATGCTTTCTACTTCATCACTCAAAACCCACACTCTATGAGGATGCTTCATAATGGCCTAACAAACAAGTAGGTTCACCAATGTGGCTAGAAGACATCTTTCATAAAGAAGTTTTTCTTTTGTGTGTGCCCTATCATGCATGTCCAACATACTTGGGAAATACTCTTAAGAACCCTTTTCTAAGTACTGCACAATGTCTGACCAGAACATGGCATGAAGGATCTCACTAGACAGACAAGAAGGTCGGGTACATCTCCTCCCAATGTCCCATACCATTTTCAGTCCCACTTTGCTTGCATTCCTACTGAATCAAGTGCCCGGCGTTCCTTCCTCCTAAAACATATTAAATCGAGGGAATAAATGGGGCCACCAATGTCCTGTCCTAAACATGGATAATGTTTGAGTAATTATTAGATCACTAAAGTTTAACCCGTTTAACTCACGCACTCCAACACGTTATTCCAGCCAACATATTAACGGTCCGTTTGGTTGTATGTAAAATAGTTTTAGAGGAAAATAGTTTTCCACAGAATATTTTTCCGTGAAAATGAAAACGTAATTGTCTATTTGGTTGTTAGGAAATATAAAGTTGTATGGAGGGATATGAGATCTTATGATCTACTCAAATGAGAGAGAGTCATATTTCCTTGTGTACTAACACTATTCATCAATTATTTTATTTTATTTATTTTATTTTTATTTTTTAATATTTTAAAAATAAAAAAATAGATAACTAATGAAAAATAAGTAACTTGACAAAGACAATATAAAATAGGAGAAATAAAATAAAACATAATTTAAATGAATAGTGTTGTATAGATATTTTAATAAAAAAATAAAAATTAAACTAACTAATAAATAATTAAATTTGACAAAAAATTAATAAATGAGTGAGAAAAAAAAATAAAAATACAACTCACCTGAATAGTGTCTAAACCATGCCACTGTAGCAACTTGCAGCGGCAACGGGAAAATGGCATCCGCGTTTTTCCCGGATGCCAAAATCCAATATTCTCCGATTTAATTTTTCAGATTTTACTTTTCATTGGTACCAAACGATTCAAAAAATAAAATTTTCCCGAAAACTTTTCCCAACGCCGGTTTTTCCCCTCAAACAAACACACCCTAAAGGTCTGCCTTGACCCTATCTGACGTAAATTAATCAAATCTATGACTTGTCAGTGTTTGAACAAAGTGTTCTTCCAAGTTTGAATGGCTACCACTCTCTCCAGGTCAAAATAGGGCCTACCATCGAACCAGAAGAACACTAGCCATTTTCCCCGAGAAAGAGCCTGATGAGCTTTCCGGAAGAATAATGCTTGACCTAGAACTAAGTTAGTATTGGATGATGACATCGTAGACCGCTGCCGATAAACACATATTTCTTCTTTTTTTACATATGTGGTGATCTTATTACTGTCTCGTTGCAATGTGTAACGACTCAAGATTCAAGATATCAACTACTCACTAATATATCTAAATCCTGAACCGTCATCTGTAACTCGAAACTCTGAAGGGTTAAGGGAGGAGTCTGAGGAAGCAATATAAGAAGTCTAGATCTCAACAAGTGCAAACCCAAAACTCAACTATATATATATATATAACTACAAAAGTATATACATCTCAGAGCACAAATACAGTGAGAAAGAAAATTATAACTAAGCACGTACTCTGCTCTCTACAGCTAGCAGCTATGCAGGACCACTGGAATGACTCTGCGTATCAGCATCTTAGCTATCAGAAAAGGAAAGAGAGTGAGTCTCTACTCAAGATCTAATAAGGACACTGACCCCACAGGTGAAAAGTCACAACTAACTATGTGCAAGTAAAAGAAACACAACCACAGTAAAGTCCGTACTGAGTAAATCAAGTGCTACAACGCAACTAACACACGAAAACTACGGTGCAGAACTCTCTCCTCTCAAGGAGAAGTAACAATAGTAGTGCCTCATAGGCATAAGTACACAACAACAGTTAAGCACTCAGTACAAGTACCAATCACACACACAAGGTCGGACTAGTTAGGGTGTATGGTTTGGTGCCTCGACACCACAGAGTCCTTCAACTCTATCCACGTATGCACACTCAGACGCTCTACCTCACGTCTAGTCTTCGGTTGGTTTTCCCCTATGTTGAACTCTAACGGATGGAGAAGGGGTATCACAGAAATCGGTTCGAAACCACCACAAGGGACACGCATTAGACGGAGATGCTCTTGACATCTAGGCTTACCGGTAGACTAACTCATGCCAGTCGTCTAGGCTGAGCAGTGATCGACACCCAGGTAAATCACACAGCATAGCCATAAACAAATGTACGAAACATGAGTAAGCAGATGGAGACACTCTCAACGTCGGGTAACACTGTGCAATTAAATGGACTCCTTAAAGCCCACACAACAACTAAATCAGTACTGAAAACATTGCTAGTCTGCTCAGGTTAATGACAACATTGACTGCCGCCAACCCTAGGTCGTAGACGGCAACATATTATGTCGTCAATGAAGAACTAGACGACACACCATCTCGCCGTCAAGTTCTTTAGCTCCCAAAGCTGTAGATGGATACAATTCACTCCTGGGGGCAAACCAGGCCTTGCCATAGGAAACCAGCAATGGGAACTCATCCCAGGACTACCAAGCACACATAGAAAGCATAGAAACGACAAAGAAGTGCACGGATCATCCAATGCAACCATATTATCCCAACAAGAATAATCCTTCATAAACATAATTCTATAGCACAAACTTACATGCAACAACACAAATCATCAACAAGGGCACGAGGGTTAGCCTCCCTACCTCTAACGGTGAGAAAACACGAAGAAAACCCCCAAACAAGGATTGCACTGCACGAAAGCTTCACCGCCTTGATCAATCTTGTTTTCCATGATCTGCCACCACCATCATCACCAGCACTTCGCCTACAGGTTCTCCGTTGGCCGCTGAAGGTAGCAGGAAAAGTGGAGAGATGAAAAGAGGGTGGAGAAGGTGAAAATGGGAGGTAAAAAGGGGTCTCGGGTGCCCTAAATAAAAACAACCTATCTAGGTTGATGTCAAGATACCCTGCCGTCAAGTTCTACCGACTCAACTCGATGTCAACATTGATTGCCGCCAACCATACACAAAGGAACCCTCGGAAACCAACTCAGTAGACAGTGACATAGACCGCCGTTAATACACCAAGATGGCATAATATCTTGCCGTCAACCCCAACTAGACGGTAGTGCATCCTACCGTCAACAAGGGTCAACGGCAATCGATCCTATCGTCAATCCACAAATGCAACAAAAAGTCATTAAGGGTTCAATAAGAGCCCAAGACACTACACAATGACTGTAAGAATTTGTGTTAAATTTATATTTTTAATAATTGTATTGGAGGATAGATTTAACTGACACATTTATGAAGTTCTATATCTGAGTTAGTGGTTGGATATTTAAGGGATTTAATTTTTTTAGAGACGGATATATGAACCAATGGATTGGTTATTTTTATATGGATGATGGAGAGGGGGAATCTCATCCCTTTGACTCAAATTGTAAGGTCAAGTTATCCAGTTCAGCTCAGTAGGTGATACTCCAATTATCAAACAAGATTGATCCAGTAATAAGTCCAATAGGACATGTCTGATGAGAAATCCAGTTTCCAAATCGGGCCCAAGAAGCTTCAACAAGTACTTGATTTGCTGACCCTACAAGGAGGGCCTCTTCTCTCGATAATGCTAGAAGGATAGTCTAAATGACAGAAATAGCTCTCGAGTTAACTATCTCGGAAAGTGCAATGGTAGGAAGTTAGTTTATCCTATCCCATGCCTAGTGAACAACCTGACAGTCTAACTAAGAGGATTTTTCGTCCAGTCAATTCCTCAATCAATAGAGCCTTAACTTGGCAGAGAAGCGACAAACATTCATGAGCTGATTAGCTTGTCTACATACCAGTGGGGGGCATGAACTCCAGAGCCCTTTGACATCTACCTACATTGAGCACCTCTTCACACATACACCAAAGGGGCATAGCCCATGTCATCTCCGCACTCTTAGAGTCAATGCCAGAGTATGGTGACTATACATGTAGACGACTTAAGGGCACCCCTTACCTATCCAAGTGAGAAGGCATGTGTACGATCGATAAAGACCCGCTAAGTCCTACATATAAAAAATTGCATCACGAGCATGTCAAAGTGTGGTGGTCCTTGTCGTCTGGATTCTAAACAGAATTCAACATGGCTCTGCCTCTTGTGAACCATTAAGGCTCGTAAGGGATATCAACATACGTGTCTAGTGAGAATATACAAAGAGCAACTAAATGTGTATAAATATATGTGAAATTCACATGATCTCATACATACTTACATGAAGTTACATTGTCTCGATACATAAACCCATGCCAAAAGAAAAAAGTGCACTAGTTAAGGGAATATCCCGTGGCACACAAACTCACAAGTTGCTGATAGAAGAGGGTCCCGATCACTGTTGTGGAGATGCATTCGGGGTTAGGAACTTTCCTGCTCACTCATACCTAAAAAGGGAATAGGGGGTGAGTTTTAAAGTCACTGGCTCAACAGGGAAGCTCCCCAAAATACACAGCGAACCACATTATCTATGATAACATTATTCATGCTGAAATTAAATAAATAACTATTAAGTAGTAAAATCACACCACCGGATACTTCTGATAATCACACAAGAATTGTGAGTAGGCTAGTACAATCAGGACATAGAGAACTAGCTTGTGAAATGAGTACCATACCCAGAAAAGAGCACCAATTAGCAACCTCACAGTCTCGCAGTCAGAAACATATTCCACTGTTGCATCCACACCTAATGACTTGCTGACTTGAAAGGCAGTAGGGACTATATCTGTAGTACCCCGGAAAATCCATTAATTAAAAATTATAGATAAATAGAAATTTTATCTATTTATAAATTCAATTAGATAAAACGATACACATCATTATTGCATGCGTATAAATCCCTATAATTTTTTTTGTAAAAATAGTAGTTATACTTTAAATAATATCTTTAATGACCCATCATGAAATCTGGGCATAGAAAAATCGCTTGGACTTAGTTTAAGAATTTATGCGACTTATTAGCATAATTAAGGAATAAGTCGAAGAACCCTTATTCCTGACCCAAAGTGGATTATAAATAAAAATAAACATGTGGGTAGACTTTAAATAATATTGGATGATAGTCCATTATGATATTTGGACCAATGGACAATCTTGGCCCATAAATAAATTCTTTAATGAAAAGGATAAATAAAAACTCATTAAGTAAAGTAAGTACATGGATTGTACAATTAAGCTCACATGAGTTATTGGGCCAAGAGTAATTGCCCAAATGATGAATATTAGAAATATTGACATGAATAATATTTATTCAATTTAAAAATATAAATTTCTTGAATAAGTGTGATAAATAGATTTACATAAAGATAAATGGTGAATAATTGGAAACTAAATCAATACCCATTAAGTTAAATTAGTAATGAGTTTGGTTAATGGACCAAACATGAATTGTTGGGCCCAAATGAGAAGAGCTCATCATGAGATGATAAGTAATTAGTCTAAATTTGTACCTAAAAATAGTAATAAATAGAAAGGGTTAAGATAATGATTATTTTAACTTTTACTTATCTTAAAAAGAGTCTCCATCCCATCCTAACACATTAGCCATGAAATTAGATCTCTCCTTAAGCCAATTAGTGGATTAATGCTAGAATATGGGAGATAAATGTATAAATTCGGAGTTAATATTTAAATAAATTAAAAAGGGATAAGATAATGACTAAACTAGCTTATAAATGTCTCTATAAGAGTCCTAGACCTTGTCCTAAACCATTACCCACGAAATTAGACCTCTCATCTATCCTATTAGTGGGATAATGCAAGAAATAAGGGGATAAATAAAGAAATTAAAGAGTTGGAAGAAGTAGGAAGAGTTTTAGAGAGGATGGACTCTTGTAGCAACCATATACACCCTAACCCACCCTATCACCCTCATTTTCGTGCTTAGACTTGGGAGATGAGGGAGAGGCTGGAGAACGAAGGAGCAAGGTGGAGGAGCTTGGAGCAAAGATTTCACTCCGTCTTCGTTCAAAAACCCTAGCTTTTCAATCTTATAACGAAAGGTAGGCAATCTCTCAAGTAAAAATCGTGAAATAATTACACTAGGTAGCATTCATGTACCTCTTCAAAAGCCTATAGTTTCGTTGTATTCTGCTCATCCATTTGGGCGAATTTAATTGATGAAATCCTGCTATTACCATGAACTGAAATCTCATGTTTTCTCTAATTCCTCATATGTACTTACTCTCATGCCATGATAAAATTCTCGTGTATACTGCACATTATTATCTTTCAAACACCCCTGGTCTTGCTCGATTTCGATCTCCCATGAGGGAGAATTAAATATTTGAATCCATGTTTGTTGCCTGTACCCAACTCTTAAGTTTACCTTAAACTTCGTGTATACATGATATCATGCTATGAGAAAATTCTCTAAAATACTACTTCGTGTTAGTTTTCGAACGTCTCTAGTTTCGTAATTTTTCATTATGTATTCATCTCTAATTAATTTGTGGAACCCTGACTTCACCTGTTTAGGTCACCGAAAAGTAACCCGATCAATGCATGTCTAAACCTTGTCTATTTTTAATTAGTCATGCATGTTGATAGATATACATGTCTAATTTCGTTTAAAACTAGTTTCGTGCTTTTTGGATCACCGTGCTATTTTATATGGAATTTAGAACGTCCCTGTATCACAGAGGACTCGCCCTGGGAAAAGGAAAAAAGGCAATCTCACCTGTTATCGCGACGGCGGGTTCGCCGCGATATCAGTGAGGTCGCGCCGGCGGATGGCGTCGCGTCAAGAACGCGTCGGCATAAGCCGCCGCGATTCACCCCGGACCGGGCCAGACCGGCCAGCCCGTGTCGCGCCCGACCGCCCCGTCGCGACATGAACCGCGACGGGTGAGTCTGCTGCATTTTCATGAATCCGACCAGAATGGAAAATTGTACATATGCCCTGTTGTTTAAGCTTTATACCCTTTAATTAGCCATGATTAAATCATGTTATAATTAATTCGACTTGGTGGATGAATAAATGACATTAATGATATAAATTTAAAATGACGTTTGCACGACTTGTCATATCTTCAAGATTTCTTTACACTTACAACACAACATTATTAAATATCATTTGACCTTGATAAGTTTGCAATAATGTATTCGGTAAAATAGTGAAATAAATGACTAAATGACCCTATTATATAAATATAATTGTCTTCGTTTTTACTCGCGCATTTTAAATACCGTTATCGTTTTCCCCTCCTTCGAGCACTCGAGGCACGCCGGACCCTTTACACAATTTCCTCTTGACATGGACCACCCCTACCGTAAAGTCTTCTTGGCTTTGGCACACGTCCATTGCCGACGAGCTGGTTGTACCTTAAATCCCGTTACACTCTTAGGGATCAGTACGATCCAAACGGCCTTAGTGAGATCTCTCTTATCTTGTGATCACGTCGGCCACCTGGCCAGTGTTCTTAGCACGGCTAGTGGGCGGTGGTGACTTCTTCTACCATACTGCCGGTACCCGACCTGGTGCTGTGCACCGTTACTATCATGGTTTATCGTTGTTTTACGATTATACCCCTATCTCATCTACTATCCTTGTACTCTCATCTATTCACGTTCCTCTACTATCTCGTCTATTCATCTAGTACTATCTTGAGACTCTTGAGCTGTTGCGGCTCCCATTGCTTGTACTATACATGACTGTCTAGCGCCACAATATGGGTTCGGTGACCCTACTGACTTGAATGCATAGTGTGCAGGGCACGGAGAGTGTCCGAGGACTCCATCTAGTCCTGGGGGCAGAGAGCCACCCGAAAATACCTGCGGGGGCTATGACGGTGTTCTGCATTGCACCGGTTTCTGACTATCTCGATATTGGCTAGACATTTATTATTTTACTATTAGTCTGAGGAGTTCAACATATTGTATCAGTTATGTGCTATTAGTGTGCTAGCACTGACTGTTATAACATTAGTCTGAGGAGTTCAGATGTAATGTACTATCGTTAAATGGCTACTGTCCCAAAGTGACTATTGTCGTACTCGACTAGTGCACCGTGGTGCAACCATACACGTTATCTCATTACATGTTATCTCTTTACACGCTATCTCTTACATGCAATCTCGTTACACGATATCTTGATATACAAGCTATCTCGTTACACGCCACCTTGATACAAGATATCCTATTACATGTCATTTTGATACACACTATCTTGTTATACACACATCTTGTTACACGCTATCTCGTTATGTTGTCATCCTAATTTTGCAATACTCTTGCGAAATGTAATACCGTTCACTTGTTATCTTGTACTATTACTCTCTTGACTATACTTGATCGTTCTCTCTAGTTAACCTGTGTTACAAGACATTAACCACTTAAAGCATGCTTGTTTACACGAGATATTAAGTCCTACTGAGCGTTATTGTTCACCCTTCGTTATTTTTGTTATTGTGTTTTCAGGTAAGTCAGTGCGACCTTACATACAACAACGGGTTTGGATGGAGTGATGAGCATCCTGAAGTCATAGAGATGGAATGTTCGTAGTACCTTAGAGTTCTAGTTAGATATTTGCTTTAGATTTCTTCTTCAATGTAATAAAGTCATTGAGCCCTATGTTTTGGCTCTGAATAGCGGTTGTAATAGTTTAGATGAATTATCAATAAAATGATGAGTTTTATTACAATTATTGATCATTAGTTGCTCTGATATTTACGAATGTATGTGCAATTTACATTACCATACTCGTTGTTCATGCCTCCCCGATTTATTCCGTTGCTAAATTGACGGGGCATGACAAATATCACTATCTCTATCTCTATCTCAGGACTAGCTAGGCCCAGCATGTATACCGGTGTTCATTCCCCCAAACACAAGTGCACTTAAATCACACATAGTAGGTTGTCTAATAGTCAATTTTCCCGTGCTTGGGACAAGGAACTAAAATGGGAGTCCTGGAAGACAACAAGACCCTATCAGTACACACAGCCCCGGGACTAAATCTCTATATGTACACGAAGTGCAAGGCACACACTAGTAACTCGGGCTTCCAACTGAGGTAACAAATAAAGAACCAAGCATCGATACTACCAGACTTGCCAGAAATACATAAAAAATCTATTTAAATCATGTCGCACATTCATAGAACAAACCACTTCGGTTGCAAAAAATGCTAACGTGTCACACCCCACAACCACCTTAAAATGTTGTCACTTGATATTGTTAGGAATCGTCAGAGCGCAGCGGAAACGCAATTCCCTCCGTAGATATCATTACCGGTGATCGGAATCGAACAAAAACGAGAACCCGCGCGTAGAAGATCCGATCTTTTACCTTTGCGGGGTTGCGAAACTCCCGAATCCGGGAGGAGGTAGCACTGGAGGAGCTGGTGCTTCAAGCCGTTCAGGTTTCCGGCCTCTAGACGTATCCACGCGAGCTCCGGACGCAAACGGGATCTCCTCGGTCTCCACGCGTCTCCCGGATCTCAACTCCACCATGTGCAGAGAGAGGAGAGAGAGAGGAGGTGACGGCCAGGAAAGAGCCTGGAGCTGGGCCAGGGTTCACTCTCTCCCACGTGTATTATAGACTCTGCGATTTTTTCACAAAACCCAGTTAATGTCTATATCGGTCATCCTCCCAATCTGCTCGGCACTCTATTGCGTGTGACCCTCTAGGCCCAAGTGCTAGTCCAGTTTTCAGCCCATTAAGCCCAATAACTCTTTATTGACTTACTGCAATTAATTAATATCTCATATTAATTAATTACAAATCAATTATGGTCTCACAATAATTGACCGGGCTTCCAATCAAGTTGGGTGCCAAGCAACACCACTTGATCTTGGAAAGCATTGGGTTCAGCAACCCATTCAAGGAACCTTTTGTGTCAACAGATACCACGTGACTTTAATCCTTCGCTCGTACAATGCTCCCGAATGCACTTAGGGTATGGTCAACTATCAAACCCTAATGTGTGCACTCACTTGGTTTAGATGCCGCATAACAATATCAGAAAACTCCTTTTCTGATAAGTAGTCATGCCCTGGCCAGGGACTATCAAGCATCTTTCCCTAGAGCATTCACTCTCTTATTACCGAGAGCAAGCGATCCCATGTTGACCACACAATCACCTTCGAACGTATTCCGCTAGATCCGAACACTTAACTGATTAAGACCCCATGGCTAGAGATCTATAATTAATGTCAAATCTAGAAGTCCACCGATAAGGTTCCTTGGTGTCTCAGGTCTAAGGACCAATCACGCCACTATGACAATGAATCTAGCTGGTTGACAGTTAGGTAACATACCATCCAGCGATTCATAACGGATCAGTTCAGTGAACTCATTCTCCAATGAACACTACAGATTCACCTTAGTGTCTCCACACAAGTGACTATGAGACCAGTCACCCTCATCATATGAGCAGGTGCAACCTGTACTAGTCTAACCGAATATCTGATGTCCTTCTCGAATATCCTCCGACTAGGAAAATTAAGAATATGCGTTTAAAGGACATTAATCTCATTGTTACGATCTCATCATAATTAATATCCATTGTGCATATTCATGGACTTCATAATGAAACGATAACGAATTAAACATAATGATATAAAAGCCTTATTATTATTATAAAAGAACAAGATTGTACAAGTTATGATTGGCTTGAGGACACCCATAACTAACAATCTCTCACTTGGACTAAAGCCAATCACCTTATGTCTTAAACACATAGACTCAAGGGCGCTCAAAACACAATTGAGTCAGAGGCTTCGTCAGTGGTTCTGCAATGTTGTCAACTGAAGGAACTCTTTCCACCAGTACATCTCCTCTAGTGATATCTCCCATGATCAGATGAAATCGCCTCAGAATGTGCTTCGACTTCTGATGAGACCGCGACTCTTTCTCTTGTGCAATGGCTCCATTATTGTCACACAGCAATGGGATCGGATCAGAGTCACCCGGCACCACACCAAGGTCGGTGATGAATTTCTTCATCCACACTGCCTCCCTTGGCGGCTTCAGCTGCAGCAATACTCAGCTTCTGTCGTCGAGTCTGCAATGGTTTCTTGCTTTGAACTCTTCCAGCTCACTGCACCTCCGTTTAAGGTGAACACAAACCAGATGTAGACTTGCTATCATCTGGATCTGACTAGAAACTCGAGTCAATATATGCCCAAAGTTTCAAGTCCCCTCCTCCATAAACCAGAATATATCCTTAGTCCTTCTCAAGTACTTAAGGATACATTTCACATGCCATCCAGTGTGTTTCACCATGGATTTGCCCTGATTGCTATCTGCTCGTAACACTTAGAGCAAATGCTACATCAGGCCTTGTACATAGCATGGCATACATGATAGACCCTATAGCCGAGGCAGGGGGCTCTATCCATGACTGCTCTCTCTTCAGGAGTCTTAGGAGACTGCTCCTTAGAGAGATTAATCTCATGTCTCATTGGTATGAGACCTCTCTTGGAATTTTCCATGCCAAACCTTTTGACAATGGTATCTATGTACATGGATTGGGTCAAGCCAAGAATCTCTTAGATCTATCTCTATAGATATTTATTCCCAATACTAGTAATGCTTCTCTCCCAAATCCTTCATGGAGAAGTTCTTTGACAACCAAACATTTACTAATGATAACATCCCTACATCATTCCCAATGAACAAGATGTCATCAACGTAAAGTATGAGAAAAGTGATAGCACTCCCACTGATTTTCTTATACACACATGATCATCTTCATTCTTAATGAAGTCATAAGATTTGATAGCCTCATCAAACCTTATGTTCCAACTACGAGAAGCTTGCTTCAATCCATAGATGGACCTTTGAAGCTTGCATACTTTATCTGGACACTCTTTGGATGTAAAACCCTCAGGCTGTATTATATACACTTCTTCCTCAATGTTTCCATTGGGGAAAACAGTTTTTACATTCATCTGCCAGATCTCGTAATCAAGTATGCAGCAATGGCGAGAAGAATTCTGATCGACTTTATCATGGCAACTGGTGAGAAAGTTTCGTCATAGTCAATTCCTTGCCTTTGACGAGATCCCTTTGCCACCAACCTTGCCTTATAAGTGTTGATCTGTCCATCTGCACCGATCTTTCTCTTAAAGATCCACTTTCACCCAATAGGTACAATACCTTCAGGCAAGTCTACCAAGTTTCAAACTTGGTTGGTGTACATGGACTGCATCTCAAAATTCATGGCATCTCGCCATTTCCCTGACTGAGGACTATCAACAGTGTAGTACGCTGGATTTTTAAAATCCAAATAAAAAACAAATTTATTATTTAAATAAATGAGATAAATTGATTTAATTAGAATAAATGGAGAATAAATGAAAACAAGGGAATTAAAGTACTACCCATTAAGCTAAATTATTAACGAGTTACTCTAATAACCCAAACCCAATGAAATGGTCAAAATAGGGATAGCCCATCATAGGATGAGAGCTAAATTAATGAAATTCGTATCTAATTAATTAATTAAATAGTAAAGGGTTAATAATGTTAAATAACCCTTATATATCTAAAAGAAGAGTCCTTAACCCATCCTAACTCTTTAACCACGAATTTAAGCTCTCTTCCCTACCCATTAAGTGGATAAATGAGAGAAAGAGGGAGATAAAGAAGGAAAATGATTTTTATTGGGAAAAGAGAGAGTTTTAGGATATATGGACTCTATACTCAATAAAACCCCTCCAATTACCACAACACCCTCCATTCGCCCCACCCAAGCCCTAGATCGTGTTGGGACTCTGAAGATGAAGAGAAAGAGCTGGACGTGGAGAGCAAGGAGGAGGAGGCTAGAACAAGGGGATTTTCGGATTTTCGTCATCCCCAACTAGGGTTTTCTTCTGCTTCACAAAAAGGTAGGCAATCTCTCAAGCTAAAATCGTGAAATAATTATCCTAGGTAGCCTTCATGTACCTCTTCAAAAGCCCTATGTTTCGTGGTATTTGTTTCGTTCACCCATTTGGGCGAATTTAATTCATGAGTTCTTGCTGTTACCATGAACTGAGATCTCATGTTTTCTATAATCCCCAACGTGTACTTGCTCTCATGCCTTGATAAAATTATCAGACATACTACATCTTATTATCTTTCAAGCGCCCTGGTCTTGCTTGATTTCGATCTCCCATGAGGGAGAATTAAATCTTTGAATATCTATCAGACCTGTGCACTCGACCCTCCTTGTTTCCTTTTTAACCTCATGCAAACTTGACATCATTCCATGATAAAATTATCATAAATACTACTACATGTTAGCTTTCAAACTTCGCTGGTTTCATAATTTTGCATCATGTATACATCTCTAATTAATTCATTGAACCTTGACTGCGCCTGTTTAGGTCACCGAAAGTAACCTGATCAATACATTCCTAAACCTTGTCTATTTAAAATTAATCAGCATGTTGATAGATATACATGTCTACTTTCGTTTAAAACTGGTTTCGTACTTTTTGGATCACCGTGCGTTTTATACTGAATTTAGAATGACCCTGTGTCAGAAGGGTCTACCCAGAGAAAAAGGAAAAAACATGGACCGCCCCTGTTATCGCGACGGCGCGATACGCCGCGATAACAGGAGTGTCGCGGTAGGCCTCCACGTCGCGTCATGAACGCGACGGCCTCCGCCGCCGCGTTCCCAAACCCGAACCGGGCCAGGCCGGCCGGTTCGCCTGTCGCGCCAGGCCGCACCACCGCGACCTGAACCGCGACAGGATACCCCGTCGCGATACTCTGCTTAACGCGCCCATGCGCCCCGTCGCGACATGATCGCGACTGGCACCCCCATCGCCTTCTTTAAGTTTCGGCCAAAACCTTATATTATGCATATACCCCTGTCTTATTGTCATATAACCCTTATACAAGTTAAACCATGTACTGTTAAGCTTAATAATCGACCTGAATATTTCTATTTAATAATATTTAAATAATTCTTGTTAATTTAAAAGCCGTGAGCACGACTTGTCATATCCTCAAGATTTCTTTACACTTGCACACACATAACCTTGTAAATTGCCATTTGACCTTGATAAATTTTGCAATAATGTATTCGGTAAACTAGCGAAACAAATGACTAAATTACCCTATTTTGTTAAATACAATTGTTTCCGTTTTTACTCGTGCATTTTATCTACCGTTACCGTTTTCCCTCGGCCTTCGAGCACTCGAGGCACGACGAACCTGTTTTCTACACACTTTCTCTTGACTTGGACCACCTCTCCACCGGGAATACTCTCGACTGGACCAGGGACTCCTTGTCAAGACCTCCGTAAGTCTTCTTGGCTTTGGCGCACGTCCTTAGTCAACGAGCTGGTTGTACCCTAAAACCCGTTACACCTTAGGGATCGTACGATCCATGGCCTTAGTGTTCTCTCCTTATCTTGTAATCACGCTGGACCATCTAGTCTGTGTTCATAGCACACTAGTGGGCGTTTGTGACTTCTACCAGACTGCCGGTACCCGACCTGTGCCGTGCAACCGTTACTATCGCGTGTTTCTCATCTTTTTACGGAAATGTCCCTATCTCATCTACTATCTCGATACTCTCATATTTCACGTTCTCTCTACACTCTCGTCTGTTCATCTACTACTCTCATCTATTCTTGGTACTCTCTTGGCCATTCTTGTGATTGTCTAAGATAACAAACATGACTATGCTAGGCAACATAATAAGGGCCCGATCTGGTCCTTGGAGGAGCACCTGAAAGGCTATAACTCGCGAGGGTCTAATGATCTGGTGATAGCATACACCAAACGCATGACTATCAAGATTTAATCTAAGACAATTCACAAACATTCCTGCACATGATACTTGACTTGTGGTTGATAAAATGATCGACCAAACGCATGTTACTTGCTTTACTTGCTATCGTGACTAGTGCACTGTTGTGCAATTACTTTTAACTTGAAATATGGCCAAATCTTTTGTACTTGTTACCTATGAAGTATTCTTGTCTTGTGACTTACTGGCATGACTATACCTGATCGTTCTCGTACTTGCTCGTTCCTGTTAGTTATCCTGCTTGATAAAAGGTTAAACACTTTAAGCCTGCTTGTTTACATGAGATATTAAGTCCTACTGAGCGTTATTCGCTCATCCTGTATTTTTATTTAATGTGTTTTCAGGCGAGTATGACGATGACCACACTCACGAGGACAAGACTGAGGATGATGCTCAGGAGTGACCCCTTCCCAGCAACCAAGGCTTTCTAGTTAGGGGTGTAAATGAGCCGAGTCGAGTCGAGTCGAGTAGTATGCTGCTCAAACTCTGTTCGTTAATTTTTAATCGAGTTCGAGCCGAGCTCGAGCTATATCGAGTATTGAAAATGCCTGTTCAAACTCGACTCGTTTAAATACTCTCGAGCTCGAGCCCTTAACGAGTATCTTAACGGCTTAATTGAATTTGCGAGTTTGTATATATAAGTAGGTCCAATCCATCTACATGTAAAAAATTGATCGTTCATAAGACCTAAGTTTATCTTATTTCAAGCTCATATCTCAATAGTTTTGATAAGTTACTTATTTAACTATTTTAATATAATGTTTGAAATATATTCATAATTTGTTACAGGCACATATGAGATTAATAGATATCACCCGCAAGGGAGGGGGTTGGTGCGCGACAAGGTAGGGGCTGTGCTACAACTCCCCTTTATACACTGCCCAGAGCCCCCTTTCTGCACCGTCGATGACGTACGTACTGCGGCCGCCGAGTGCACCGTCTGCCACTGACAGATGGTCCACAGTAGTCGCCGGAGATGCCAGTGGCCAACAATGCGCCCCTCAGCCCCACTGGGGGGTTCACCTACTGCGCAGGTCGGTCTCGAGGAACAAGATACTTGATATGTTGGGGGACCTTGCAACACTAATTTTGTGTTCATGCCCCTATTTACAGGATCTGTGTATATACCCTCATTTGCATAATTTGTGTATATGCACTATGATTTTAGTCTATGGCACTTAAGCCTTCATAAATATTTTATTGTAATAATAACTGTATAAAAATAAATATATATATTTTCATAAGTATTTAATCAAACTCTTAACGAGTTGTTCACGAGTATAATCGAGCCGAGCTCACATGTGTTCAGACTTGGCTCTTTTATGAATCGAGCTTTTTTTTTTTGTTCAAGCTCGGCTCGTTATTAAATAAACGATCCGGACCGAGCTTTTATCGAGTCGAGTTTCGAACTACTCGTCGAACGTATCGGCTCGTTTACACCCCTATTTCTAGTAGTAGTCAGTTAGTATAGTTATGAGTTAGTGAGTCAGTAGTCATTTATGTATTAGTTGATTTTGAATAAAGTACTCTGGGCCCTAGTTTTGGCTCTGATACGTTGATGTATTAGTCAGTTTATGAAGATGATGAGTTAATAGTGAATGTGATGGAGATTGTTGAATTATTAATGAATTGGAGTTTATTTGGTATTATTCCATTGTGCAATGGTTTGCATTTATTTCTCTCTCTGTACTTTTATAATTGTAATCCGCTCCGATATTCTGCTCGGGGCGTACAAACAGCCTCTTGGTAGTCTTTGGATCATCATCCTCATTATAAGACATGCCTTCACTGATATGTCCAACATATCTTTCAGGCTGTCTAGGTACTTACTAGACCTACGCTGAATGTGTGTATATCCTGAACAGGTTCCGGAACCGATGTTTCAACTGGTGGACTTTGCACAGTTTGTGGATCTAGAATCTCTTCTAGATCTACCTTACTCCCACTGTCCTATTGGGTAAGGAACTCCTCTTCTAAGAAGACAGCTCTCCTGGCGACAAACACTCTGTTCACCAGGATGGTAAAAGTAGTACCCAAACGTTTCTTTTGGGTATCCAACAAACTTGCACTTATCGGTTCTGGATTCCAGTTTATCTGGGTCGTGTCTCTTCACGTGGGTAGGACAGCCCCAGATTTTAACATGTTTAAAATCAGGCTTTCTACCATTCCATATCTCATATGGAGTAAAGACACAGATTACTAGGAACCCTGTTCAGTAGATATGTCGTTGACTCTAGCGCATATCCTCATAGGGAAACTGGTAACTATGAACGGCTCATCATGGATCGTACCATGTCCAACAAGGTGCGATCCCTCCTTTCCGATACACCATTCATCTGTGGCGTTTTGGGAGAAGTTCATTGAGAAAGGATACCATTGTCCTTTAAGAATTGTGTGAACTCTATACTCAGTATTCACCTCCTCGGTCTGACCGTAGGATTTTAATACTTTTTCCAGTTTGCTTCTCAACTTCATTCTTAAATTCTTGGAACTTCTCAAATGCTTCAGACTTGTACTTCATTAAGTAAACAAATCCGAACCTTAGTAGTCATCCGTGAATGTAATGAAGTATGAGTAGCCACTCTTGGCTTGGATAGACATTGAACCACATACATCCGAGTGTATTAGTTCCAATATGTCCTTGGCCTATCTCCATGTCCACTAAATGGAGATTTGGTCAACTTACCCATTAAACAGATTCGCAAGTTGCATATGATTCATAATCAAATGGATCCAAGTATCCATTCTTATGCAACTTTTTGAAGCCTATTCTCGCCAATGTGACCAAGCCGACAATGCCTCAAGTAGGCAGTGTTCACACTATTCTTACTTCTCTTAGGAGAAACATCAACATGGAGATTTTCATAGAAACATCAAGTAGATACAAACCATTTACCAATTTGCTAAAGCAACTAGTTTATTTCTCAAATAAACTGAACAACTATTGTTCTCAATGGTAAACTTGTATCTATTCTGTCTAAACAGAAACAGAAATAATGTTCTTATTAATGCTAGGCACAAAGTAGCAATCATCTAATGAATAAAATCTCCTGAGGGTAACTTGAGCTTCGTTGTCCCCACAGTATGTGCAGCAACACTTGCGCCGTTTCTAAGCCTCAAGTTCACCTCGCTCTTGCTCAGTTTCCTTCTACTTGTCAACACTTGCATATCATTGCAGACATGAGAAGCACATCTAGTGTCTAAAACCCAAGATGTAGAATCTCTAACAGACAAGTGAAGATCTATCATATAGATACCTGAAGCTTCACCAAGCTTCTGCTTCTCCTGAGCCTTCATTGCAAGGTAGTCCTTGCAATTTTTTTTCCAGTGCCCCTTCTTCTTGCAGTGGAAGCACTCACCCTTTTCTGCTCCTTTGCTTATGTCCTTCTTTTGTCTTTGCTTGACTGCTTCTTTGCATTGCCTTTCTTAAAGCTTGCACTGCTCTCATCTTCTGGTTGGACTTTCCAACCATTATAGCATTGGCTTTTTCTTCTTAGGTTGCCCTCAGCAGTCTTCAGCATGTTCAGCATCTTAGCTAAACTCACCTTCCAGGACATAGGCAATGCGCTCAGACCTGAGGACAATCTTCAGGTTCCTGAGCCAATCCGAGTAGCTCGGGCCTGTCATTTGTTGGCATCCAGTATGCCTCGGAGTGGGTTACTCGACGACATTTTTGCCTATAAGGAAATGTAAACACAACTAGCAGAATTTCATAATAATAATTAAATCTAGATTAGAACTTTAATCAAGATTAGCTCCCACTATTTTCCGACAGACTGTATAACCCCCAGATATACAGAATGGGAGACTCCGACGGTCTCCTAGTGGGGATCGGAATCTTACAGACTCATAGCATGACCTTGTGGATAACACAACAAATCATACTATGATCTGAAAGCGGTCAACTCTTGACACTTGCAACTCTTGCAATATCGATCTTATTTGGCCCCTGAATTTTTATGACCTTGTGGATAGCACAACAGTCATTAAATCCAGTCTAAGCAGTACCATCATTATGTAAGAACATAGATTTGGATGTAGCCCTTGTGGATATCACAACAAAGCTACACTGTTCCTCTACCCCGTTTAAGGCATCACCATGCCATAGTTTTAGTCTGTCATCAGATTTGGCAAGCCTTGTGGATAGCACAACAAACTTGCCCGATCTAATGGCAATCCTAAAACTATAATGATGGAAGCCACGTAATTCATTCTTAATGATTATGCTACGGCTTAAAATTTAAACGAGGAAGGATTTTGACATATTTTATCTTGGTCTCTATATCTGCGTGCTATTGATATATAGAATTTGGAATATCATATATTTATTATATATCATAGCACATTCCACATATATCATATATATGAAGAAAAACGATGGATGATCATGAAGTTTAACCTAGAGTGGCATTACCAGAGCCAGTTGGTAATCCACAAACATGGAAAACATATGGCAACCCCGCATCGTATGCTCTTGCTTGATGTAACTCTATCTCCACGAAGGTCTTGCATGGTACTCACCTCCATCTCCGCCAATCCGCTTCTTAAAATTACAAGTAACATTTAAATTGGGCTCGCAGGCCCATAAATGTACCAAATAATAATAAGAAATCTTGAACAAGTCAAGGGAGCACATAACAGGAGGGAGATAGAATGTACAACCGAATTTAATAGAGGAGAGAGGGAGGCACGCAGTCCTCATAAATTACATCACATGCCATAAACCATAAACATCATCACATGAAATCTAGGTCCATGATCATCCATCCATACATCACACATCACATGTATCAATAAGCAATTATCACATAAATACTTTTGACATAACTTTTATTTTAAATATAATAATTATATTTTGAAAACCATTTAACTAAATAATTTAGCTAACACGGATAACATCTAATCAGCATTAGATAACGCCATTCACCGTTGCTGCATGAATCCGCCAAAATTTACTATTAATTAATTTAACAAGAATCACATTCTTAAATTAATTAACATGCATTAATTAGATGGTAGGAAATAACTAAAACAATTTTAGAATTCCCTTAACTAATTAAACATTGGGTCAAACATCTGAAAATTAATTTACAGAGAGCTAAAACAATTTTAAAAGCTCTTAAAACTAATTTCAGACATTTCTGGTATTTAAAGAATTTTTCTGGTTTTTTTAAACAATTTAAAAACTTAAAAAATGGGGGAAAGGCCGGTCGGATCCGGCGCGGGCCGGATTCGATCGCGACCTGCTTGGGACCCGCGGGGGGTCCGCGAGCGACCCGCGCGCGGACCGCGGCGGCCCGCGCGGGGTCGCCCCCTCTGCCCGAACGGAGGGCGCCGGCTAGGGTGAAACCCTAGCCGCCGCCGCCCTCCGGCGGAGGGCGGCCCCGCCGGCCCCCGCGCCGCGTCCGACAGCCGCGGACGGCGTCGCGGCGCCAGAGACCGCCTCCCATCGCCCCCAAACGCCCAGAAAACCCCGGAAAAACCACAAAAAAGCAGAAAACGCCCCTTTCTTGGACTGTCCAAGAAGCATGGTGGCGGCATCTTGCAGGGGGTCGTGTGGCCTCTACAGAGGGCCAAACACGCCACAAAGGTTCTTCGCGAAGCCCTTGGTACCAGGAACAACTTCCATGTACCAAACGGAAGTGCACATCCCATGTGCGACCCAAGAACGAGGTAAAAATTAGGATTCATGCAGAACGCGAATCGACGAAAACACATAAAATGACATTCATATGACGCCGATTCCGACCGAGCCAGCAACCTGGCTCTGATACCACTGTTAGGAATCGATCAGAGCGCAGCGGAAACGCGATTCCCTCCGGTAGATATCGTTGCCGGTGATCGGAATCGAACAAAAACGGAGAACCCGCGCGTAGGAAGATCCGATCTTTACCTTTGCGGGGTTGCGAAACTCCCGAATCCGGGGAGGAGGTAGCGCTGGAGGCGCTGGTGCTTCAAGCCGTTCAGGTGTCCGGCCTCTAGACGTATCCACGCGAGCTCCGGACGCAAACGGGATCTCCTCGGTCTCCACGCGTCTCCCGGATCTCAACTCCACCATGTGCCAGAGAGAGAAGAGAGAAGGTGGGGGGCCCAGGGAGAGAGAGAGGAGGTGGCGGCCAGGAAGAGAGCCTGAAGCTTGGGCCGGGAACTCTCCACGTGTATATATAGACTTTGCAATTTTTCACAAAAACCCAGTTAATGTCTATATCGGTCATCCTGCCTAGTCTGCTCGAACTCTATTGCGTGTGACCCTCTAAGCCCAAGTGCTAGTCCGTTTTCAGCCCATTAAGCCCAATAACTCTTTATTGACTTACTGCAATTAATTAATATCTCATATTAATTAATACACAATCATTATAGTCTCACGATAATTGACCGGACTTCTAATCAAGTTGGGTGCCAAGCAACACCACTTGATCCTGGAAAGCATGAAGTTCAACAACCTATTCAGGAACCTTTTGTGTCAACAGATACCACGTGACTTTAATCCTTCGCTCGTACAATGCTCCCGAATGCACTTAGGGTATGGTCAACTGTCAAACCCTAATGTGTGCACTCACTTGATTTAGATGCCGCAAAACAATATCAGAAAACTCCTTTACTGATAAGTAGTCATGCCCTGGCCAGGGACTATCAGGCATCTTTCCCTAGAGCATTCACTCTCTTATTACCGAGAGCGAGATCCCATGTTGACCACACAATCACCTTCGAAGGTATTCCGCTAGATCCGAACACTTAACTGATTAAGACCCCATGGCTAGAGATCTATAAGTTAAGGTCAAAATCTAGAAGTCCACCGACAAGGTGTCCTTGGTGTCTCAAGTCCAAGACCAATCACGCCACTGTGACAATGAATCTAGTTGGTTGACAGTTAGGTAACATTACCATCCAGCGATTCATAACGGATCAGTTCAGTGAACTCATTCTCCAATGAGCACCTACAGATTCACCTTAGTGTCTCCACACAAGTGACTATGAGACCAGTCACCCTCATCATATGAGCAGGTGCAACCTGTACTAGTCTAACCGGATATCCGATGTCCTTCTCGAATATCCTCCGACTAGGAACAATTAAGAATATGCGTTTAAATGACATTAATCCCTTGTTATGATCTCATCTAATTAATATCCATTGCACATATTCATAGACTTCACAATGATACGATAAACGAATTACACATAATGAATATAAAAACCTTATTATTATTATAAAGAATAAGATTGTACAAGTTATGATTGACTTGAGGACATCCATAACTAACAGATATGTCACAACTTCACGATAAAAACGTGTCAGCCTTAGGGACTTCGTTATGAATGCGCGCGCCTTACCCCTTGTCCGTGTTCTCACACAGAGAATGCAGAACTCACAATTCTACCTAAAAACCTCATTCAAACCATAGATTCCAACATTTCCACACTACTGTACACATCCCACATGATGAAATGAACTTCAAATAAGCATTAACCATCGTGAAACAGCTCCTACACATGATATTATGCATAAACTAAACCCTAAACATGGATTCTATCAACTTGAACATGAAGAACAAATTGCACCAACCATGATCATGGTAAGCAGCAATTCAAACATGCTAAACTTGAGCTATTTAAGCTGAGAACACCCAACCTCACAAGGAACTCGAGAAGAGGAGAACCACCCTACTAAACGAGGAGGAAAACACTCGTTAGGCTTTTACATGATTTGGCCACCTCCTCCTACGCAAATTTGGCTCCAAACACTTCCAAACTATCAAAAGGGCTCAATCCTGCGAAAATCTCACTTTGGGAAACTACCTAGCAGAGTAGAGGGTGAAAACCTTCGCTTTGTAGGTGCCCAAGTCTAAAAAGACATTGGAAATAAGAGCATGTCACCTCAACCAACAGTGTTATAAATACGTCATGTTAGGAGACTATGTCTCTAACGCAAGCCATGCATCCCTAAGGTGCACGTAACTAGGCCGAATCACCAGTAAAAATGTGATGGAGAATCCACTATGACAACAAATAGAACATGTCACCTAGGAGAGGTGTCTTAAGAACACGTGTAACGTAGCACATTTTTCAGATCTTCGCGGATTGAGGATTAGTGGTAGTTCGGATCTGTGTTTATTGTTTTGGTTTGGTGCTCATGACCAATATGGGGTCATTGGGCCTTGGTTGTGGTTTCCGCACGCTGTGTGGAGCTTAGTGGGCCGGCAGGTTAGGCCCGTGGTGCTCGTTGGTTCACTGGATGTGAACGCGACGAGGGTGTAGGTCGCGTTCTGAACGCGACGGCAGTAGAGGTCGCGTTCTGGTTGCCGCCGATGGGGCCACGTCTGCATGTGCGCCGCGTGTCGCGCATGGAGTGGAGCTTGCTGACGTCAGGATTGGAAGGCGACGCTTAGTCTGTCGCGATTAGGTCACGACGGGAAGGTACGTCGCGATCCCAACCGCTGTGCGGTTTTTAAGAAGGTTGGCCGAACAAGCTTTCACAAGCTCTGCTCGACCAGGGGAGGAGCTGCTGTGGGCGATTCGGTGTTCCAGTGTGGTGTTCGATGCGCTCTCGACGCGAGGACGTCACGAGGAGTGGGGGAACGCCGTGCCATGCGTGGATTGTGCGTTCTTCATGAAGGCAGGGAGATTCCACCATGTTTGATTGTGTGGATTGCATGTTAGCTTGTTACTATTTTCAAAACATTAGATACCATGTCTAGGAGGTGAAATGAGCATGAAAATCGGGTTGAAACGGGATTTGGGGTGGTTTGCATGGAAGATCTGGTGATGGTTCCCGGATTAGGATTTTCGCCTGAGAAGGCGACGGTTCCTGCTGTCGCGACCAGGTAGCGACAGGCCGACCCGTCGCGACATGATTTCTTGTCGCGCCGTATCGTGTGTCGCGATCAGAAGGTGGTCATGGCCTCTGTCGCGTTCACAGCCGAGCGTTCTGCTTTGCATGCTTTTGGTGTTTTGGTTATCCGATTATCGTCGTTTATTGTGCATGGCTTTGGTAATTGGTGCATTGCATCCGTAAAGCTCTGTGAGCAGGTTGCCCACACGGCTAGTGGGAGGTTTATGTAATTGGTGTGGTGCTACCGTGATTTGAGGATGTGCATGACACATACTCCGTTGTGGTAGTGTTTCGTGTGTGTGTGCATGGCACATGCACCAGTTGTCGTAGTGGTTGGGCAGTGAGGTCCTTATGTGAACCTAGCCCTAGCTTCAATATATGATTATAGATTGGTTAGATGGTTAATTAATGGAATTAAGTGTGGTTATTAAGTGGTTACCGAGTAATGAGTTTAATGTGGCAATGGAGGTCACCTAGTGACCAATGATAACCAAGTGTAGTTGACTATCGGAATTTATATGTATGACCGTGTAGGATAGCTTGTGGGTTACGGAGTGACCAGGTCAAGCTTGTCCTTACGTTTGTACCGTGGTTTGTAATAAAGATTGTATGAGTTTATGATATGATTAGTGTGTTGCTGAGTTTGGTGGTCCGGCGCCTATTCCGGAATGCCTCTTCAGTTGGGTGCCCCAAGTTCCTAAGAGAGCCAGGCACGTGAGTGTGCTCGGGACTTGTCCCGGTGCAGTGGTACCGTTGAGGTTTTGTCGTCTTCCTGGACACCCTCACTCTCGAGGAGAGTTGTCGTCCGCTGAGGGAAGACGGCAGTGGCAGTGACTTGTGAGAGTTTGTGTTTAGTCACTTGTAGCGCCCTCGTAGCTGGGGGTTACGGACACCGGTAGACGTACTGGGCCCTAGCTAGTCCTGTTACCAGTGCCTCACTTTAGAGAGCTCGGGCCAGAGTCTCTAAAGGTGTCAGACATAGGCCTGCAGGTGTGTGACCTGTAGGTTTGTGGGTGTTTGGTTGGACTCCACAGTTCTTTGGCTTTACTTGTGTTGTGGAGCTGCAGTTGGACCTTACGTCCTGACTGCGAGACTAAGAGTAGTTCTTGTGTTGTGTTGTCCGGTTGGATACTGGCGTCATGAACTAGTAGTTTGTCCCCGTGTGTGGCGTCGTGCTTTCCGGCTCGTGCTTTGCTATTGGCTATAGCGTGTGTTAGTTGTAGTTTTACTCGTTGAGGTGTGCCTTGGTGTTGGCACGGTTGTTATTGTGGTTAGTGAGCGGAGACTCACTAGTTGTGGTTTGCTTGGTGGTGGTGTGCCCTCGTGGTGGCACAGTTGTGTTTATGTTCCATGGTGGTACCTCGTGGTGGTAGTACTTGTACCTTTTGTAGGTACTGGTTTCTCGTAGTACGCTGAGTACTAGCCTTTTCAGGTGGTGAAGTGGAGGTCATGCAGTGAGACCTTCTACTTGTTGTGTTATTCCCTTTCTTGGGTAAGTTTCCGAATAGATTGACATCGTGATAGCCAGTCCTGTTTCTTAAATGTGACATACGATACATCGTGATTTAAGGGTATAAAGGATTAGCTTCTGGTTAGCAATCCTATTACCCATATGTTTAGAGCAGGCTTGCCAGTGAAGCTAGTAGCTTAGGCAATGCTTTGCCTATGTGGCTTACAGTTTAGGCGACTAGTTGTTGAGGTGGTGTGTCTGTGAAGCTTGTGACCTAGGCTTTACAGTTATTGAATAGTTTAATGGTGTTGTTGTCTCTTCATCTTTCCGAGACTTGCAGCAACTGAGTTGATTATGTTTAGTATTGTTAATTATGCTTTGTTGTGAGCATGAAATGGTTTGGGTTCCGGTGTTGCCAGTGAGACTCGTTGGGTTGAGGTTCTTCTGTGTTGTGTGAGGTTCTGGATGGTTCCCTACTGAGCCAGTGACTTGTTGAGGCTCACTCCCTTACAGTTCTTTCCAGGATTTCCGTTGGGTGCGGCTTGAGAGGTGTTGTGGCAGACTTGTCCACCAACAGTAGTGTTAGTAGAGTTGTGTGAGCTTGTGCTCCCTCGAGGTATGCCCCAGGTAGTTGTACTCTTTTTAATTTGGGTATGTAATAATGTAATGGGACAGTTGTAAATTGTATATGCAGATATGAGTACATATCCTTTCTTGTGTCTCTTACTGTTGTGGTTTGTCTTTTATATTCTTCCTGGACACGTGTTCGAGTTATTCCTTGCGAGATTTCGGTCCGTTCGCGGGAGACGAATCTGAATATGGACCCTTATTCAGTATAAATATCCAGGGCCGTTACAACACGGCATCCACCTCCGATGCGTTTTGAGTTGCTCTGAGCAGACCCTACAAAACTCAAAACAAATGCCTCGAATGCTATGAATCAATGATGCCAACTCGCAAACAATAATACAAACCTCATAAAAGCCTCAACAACTATTAGACCTAATAAAGAAGATCCAGAAAGCACCATATGTTACACAAATGCCCATAGCCTAGCCATGCTCGTAGCCACGTCGCATGGAGTTAAGGGGAGGCTTAAGTCGCATAAAATCTAAAGGAAATCTTTTGATGCTAGGTATAACATACTATGTAATGTTAGACGGTTCCAGACCCACAAATATTTTGGAAAGCGATCTCAAATTATTCACCCTCTTACTCTAATTTATTACTGAAATCTAATTTAGACATCGAAATATTTTTTTCTAAAATATGGCTCCCGAGACCCACTGATCCCTGCTTCTCTTTACAGATCCCTCCATTGTAGCCCTAGAAAGTAGTTCAATTTTCTGATCACTCCAAATCATCCAATGATCCACTGTGGATGTGAGATCAAACTCTCCATATAGATATTTTTAAAATTGTGAAAAAGATCTACCGCAAAGAGAAATACTCCACAAAATAGCTGCTAAGATCGTGTAAAAACCGAAGGAAACGACTAGTCCCATATATGGTCCCATTCGCAAGAGACTCTTGTCGTGTCTCTTTCTCCTTGGCGCTCTCATGGTTGCAACATGGTGCTCACACACGTCCATTACAACGTTAACGGTGACCTGCCAAGAGAATAGTGACGGCCGTAACCCTAATAATATTTCAGCAGCATTGCAGTACTACGATGCTATGTAACGTTGCAGTAACATGATAATGACAACTGTGATGCTGTACCATTATGGAGAGAAAATGGTAGACGTGTTCCACGGGGAGAGAGAGAGAAAGAGAGGAAGAGAGAACAATAAAGTGAAGAAGCTTTTGAGAGAGATGGAGACAGGAGTTGGGAAAGTGGGCTCCAAGAAGTGACGGTAGATTAGCTCTAAATACCAAGGAAAGCATGGTAGGTCAGGGGGAAAAAGCCAGCACCTGCCATGGCGGTTGATTTGTCCAAGACCTCTAGAGGTTACTTCCCAAATGGTCCATCACGGGGCAGCCGGCGAGGGTCGCGGCTTCCCTGTCGGCGGCGAAGGCCGCATGACCACCACATCTCTCGTGTAATCGCCATCACCAACCCAAACCAGATGCAGAAAGGTGCGATCTTTCGGCCCCGCCTTTCCCCCCGGAAGACCACCTCACATTGCGCGCCCAAACACCTTTGGCGCAGGCAAAACTCCACGAACAGCGAGAGCAGTAGTGGCTGCAGCGGCCTTGGAATGCTCTCCCGTCCTCCTCTACTTCTCTGTTTCCCACATTAAACACCACACCAGCGACTCAGTGACGGACTGGTCCCCCGCTTTGGCCCATCTGACGACTCCCTGCCAGCCCTGGCATTGGCTTTTGCTACCGGGTGCCGCCTCGCTGCGTGCGCAGTTTCCCTGCCATCTCCCCTCATATTTTAATTACCGCGCTTCGTTCATCTGCTCTAACACTGTCGCTCGGCATTTATTATCACGTCTCCACCCTGTTTGAATTCCGGAGCACCCCGGCCCTGCGCTCCGGAAATCGTGCTCGCTGTTACCCGGAATCTGTGGTGCTTGTTTCATGGCTATGGCCCTGGCTCGAGATGGGTTGCACTCCTTTTTTCTGCTCTGTTAATCTCTTCTCTCTCTAGCCCATCATACCATTTCTCTCTTCTTTCTCTGTCTCAAAACGCAAAGGTGTCATTTTTAATTACTGCGTGGGGGGGGGGGGCGATCCAAGTAGAGGGGAACCCTGTCTCACCCGTCACACATCCGAAGGAGCACGCAAAAGATAGCAGAGAGGCAGCAATAATTAATGCCCTCGTCAAGTGGGCGCGCTGCAGCAGCCCGCAGGCAACTACTACGGTCTGCCTGCCGCCCTGCTTGCTACTACAGAACAAGCCTTGGTGGTACGGACACCGCCACAGCGCCATCCGCGTCAGTGGGTTGCTGGTGATGGTGGGTGTGGAGAGGAGGCGAGGCGGCTTTGCTGCTCGGGCACACACGAGCACAGTCCCGCCTCCGGCCCTTCGCCTATCACCGTCTCTTCCCATCCGACTCGTCCCATCGATTCCAATCCTCTCTCTCTCTCTCTCTGTTTGTGCGTTTCTTCTCTTGGATTCCCTTCCTTTTCTCTGGCGGCACGTCGTCGCTCCTCGTCGACAGCTAGTTGATTGAGCTCGACGGTTTGAGTGTGGTCTGAGAGAGAAGAGATGGGTGGAGAGTTCTGGTAACAGGGGTTTGGATCGACCTAAAAAATGCAGTAACATCGTCTCATCACTGTAACGGACGAGAGTGTAAAGTTGGTATTTTTCGCTGCTGCTCATAAGCCTCCTCTCTCGCTCTCTCTCTCTCTCTCTCTCGTTCGTTGTCGTTGTTGCTTTACTGAGGTTGCTGATGTCTTGGCGGCGCCTTCGTTTAGATTATTGTCGCACTTTTTCCGTTCATTACAGAGCGCTATGTACATCTGCAGGTAGCCACGCCACTCTCCAATTCTGGTGTTGCCCTACGAATCTCGGGCGCCGCCTCCCACGTTTCTCTTCCCCCTAAATCTTCCTTTGCGAAAAGTAATAATTTCGTGAGGGCGCAGTGGAGAAGGCAAAGATGTTTGGGTTTTCTCGGAGGCGGATGAAACTTGGGAGGTAAAGACTTTGCTGCATCTGTTTTTCTTCTCCAAATCATGGTTCCCGTCCGGTGAAACCATTCGCCGAGCTGGCTAATGTGTTTGATGTTATCTTGCTATGAACCAATGATATTGCTCTGCTCAAAACTGGATTCCATCGCCATATCCTAACATTTTTTTTTTTAATCTCTGTCCTGGACTGTGCAGGCTAAAAGTCCACCTGGGGGATCCATTGCACGGGACGAGAAGTCCCGTGAGACCCACTAAGCGCCACAGCCACCAATCCAATGTAATGACCGTCGATTATATGTTTAACAGTACAGTGCATATTACTCTCCGTTAGTTTGACAATCTAAGCTTCCCAGCTGAAGTCTTATGAGTTTGTGCAGCGGGAGGAGGTGGGAGCAACCTCTGTGCCCGTTAACAGTGGCAATTCTGATGATCTTGGCTGCCAATGCTCTTCTGATTTTGACAATGCGTTGGCCAGTCCGGAGAATTGGATGGTGGTGTCAACATCAGGAGACAGACCAGCCCCTCGATTCAATGTAAGTATCATGTTAGGTGTTATGGAGTTCAGATCCATGATAATTGGAACTTATTGGGGTTTGTTTTTCAGCATGCAGCTACAGTGGTTGGGAGCAAAATGGTGGTTGTTGGTGGTGATTCAGGACGTGGACTATTAGACGATACACAGGTAAAGGCTGCTGCATCTACACACATGTATATACGGGCTTGAACTCCAGTGCTTATTGTATCATGATGTATGTATCCTGTACAGCATAATGTACGCATTGCTAATGATTTTTGCAATTATGTTCACTACTACAACCTTGATTTCCATTGTGATGAAGTTGCAGCATGTGGTGTTTCATGTGTCTTGGATTTTTCATTTTCTCTTGATCGTATTCCTGTTTATGCTTCATGGTTTTTTTTTGGTTATTCACCAAATACTGCTTTCACTGCTTAGCTTGACATGCTGTGAGCATCTTGTGCATAGTTCCAACCACTAAGCTTGTTATGTGATCCAGGTACTTAATCTAGACAAGTTGACATGGACTGCTGCTGTTCCCAAGGTTTATTTGTCGCCCACCAACCTACCTCTGAAAATTCCTGCTTGCAAAGGTCATGCTCTGGTATATATCGTCATCCTCTCAATATGGGTCCCTAATGTTAGCTTTGTTGAAACTTGTTTTTTGCAGTCTGTGACTCTAAAAATTCTGTTTTACTTCATTAAGTTTGAGTTTTATATCACAAAATGGTCGGAGCTATTTATTTTTATGAGAGAATTACTTGGTGCACACCCAAGAGGGAGGTGTGTGCGCACACCCTCTTCCCATTGGGTTCCCATCAAATCAATGTGACTGGGCACCCAATCCTGCATAGGTGTGTGCGCACACCATGGGGGTGGTGGTTTGCACCAAGTAAGTCTCTTTTTATAAACCACAGTTTAAGACTGGTCAAAGAGCAAAATTATTTTTTTAACATTTTGTGGATCAAGTGGCTCACATTAATTATTCTTAAGCAGGTTCCATGGGGGAAAAAGGTGCTTTTGATTGGGGGCAAAATGGATCCAGGAACTGAAAGGGTTTCAGGTTCTTGCTACCTCTTCATTTATATCATCTTTCTTGTTGGAATTTCTCAATAAAGATTTCCTTTATTCAATTTTATTCTTTGTGCAGTATGGTCCTTTGATACGGAAACAGAGTGCTGGTCACATATCGAGACAAAAGGAGATATCCCGGTACTTTTATGCAGTGCAATTATTTCATGGAAATATTTGGACATGTTTTCTCTCATATAAATAGGCAGATTCTTCCTTTCAAAAAAAAAAAAAAAGCAGATTCTTCATTCTTCAACCCTGCCTTGTTTATCCATATCAAATAAGGATCCATCCCGAGTGTTGACTATTTTAGTTCTTTTGGAAAGTCTGCTTTGTGTCTCATCATGCACCTAAATTCTCTTTACATTCTTAGGCTTCTCCTAGTTGCCTGTCAGCCATCATCCAAGGTATTAGATTTTAGAAACAAATTGTCCTCTGTGGTTTTGGTTCCTATATGTGTTTCGAGGGAAAATGACTAATTCTCATCCATTCCTCCCCACTGGAGACAGGCCGCTTCTTGCTGATTCCTATCTAATTTTGCCGATTTCTAGTACCATGCTGTCATTTGCATGATCTTGAACTAATTTCCTTGAGGGGAGGCCCATCAAAGCAAGGTACGGGTTTGTAGATAGAAAGAAAGAGGTTGATAGAGGAGCAACTTGGGCTTGACAGGGGATAAAAGGTGGCAGTTTTGTAGCACTCGAGGATCTTACAGTAAACGATAACCAATTGGAGACGATTGGGAACATCTAATCCACATACCCAAGGGCTAGGAAACAAGAGCAACTCAATGCAAGCCAGTTGGGGCCTAATCCCTAGTTGAACCAGCTGATCCTGCTTGATCCAGCTTCTCCAGCCCAAGGTCTGGGAACAGGAGTAGCAAGATCAGACCACTCCATCCAAGACCAATCAGAACAGCTGGTCCAAAAAATTTTCATACCTTATACCAAAGTGACTTGTAACTGAAATACCCTAAGATGCCCCATGTGTTCCATCTAATTCGCCGTCTAGAAGCATAGTCCTCTGGAAATTCCCAGGTTTGCATAGTCTGAATGCAAAAATTAACCTTTTTTTTGTGTGCTAGATTTAACAAACTAACTTGGAAGGATTTCATGCTTTGTTTTTGTTGACTTAATAATTATTGTGACTTGAGCTGTGTCCCAGGTTGCTCGTAGTGGCCATGCTATAATCAGAGCAGGGCCGGTCTTAATCCTCTTTGGAGGAGAAGATGCAAAAGGGAGGAAATTAAATGATCTTCATATGTTTGATCTCAAGTCTATGATGTGGCTTCCTCTTCACTATACGTGAGTAGAAGCTCTGATAAAATAGATTTTTTTTCTTTTCTTTTGGTGATTTCACATTACACTTCTTCTGTGTCACCTGTTGTTAAGTGGTCTGGACTACTAATGAATATATGTTTCTTCATTTAACAAGGCCATTTTTTCAATCTTTTGTAGCACAGTGGGGCAGGGCCTTCCCCAAGATGTAATCATGCTGCTGCTCTTTATGATGATAAAATTCTTCTTATTTTTGGAGGACAGTCAAAATCCAAGATTCTGAGTGACCTTTACTCACTTGATTTTGAGACGGTACGTGAAGCATTGCGCGCTCCAACCCATGGGAACCTCTTGGAGTTTCTGTATTTGTCAACATTTAGAAAGATTGACACCTATCACGAACCAAAGAATCTTATGATATAATTTTCTTGCTAGATGATATGGTCAAGAATTAAGATTCGAGGACATCATCCATCACCTAGGGCAGGTTGCTGTGGTGTACTCTGTGGTACCAAATGGTACATTGCTGGTGGTGGTAGCAAGAAAAAAAGTATGCATTAGTGACAGTGTAGAGTATACTCAAGATTAATCTTAGCAACTTTTTCCTAGTTGTTTTGTTTATTCATTGTTTCCATTTTTTTCATAACCTGTCCATAGAACAGATCCTGACATTATATCTTGTCAAATGTTCTAGATCAATGCATTTGCTACACCTTCAGTCCTCAGGCAATGCCTTGAGGATTGATTAAGCCATCAGAAGACCTTGTATACATTATGTCAACAATTCAAATGGATGAGTGTCTTTAAAAGAAATTCTTGGAGGAGCACTTATTCCTCTTACAGAAACTTGGTCTTTGGTCTCAACCTCACATGTGCTTCTTTTCCATGGTCCTGGCAGACAGCTTGTGAATGAAGAAAATTGAATTCTCAACACATTCTGTTTATCCAAACAATTTTGCCTAGATATTTAAATGCAGGCTCTAACATGAGGCCCTATTTCACTGCGTTTTCAGGATATGCTGAAACCTTGATCTTTGATGTGGTAAAACACGAAATGTCTGTAGCTCTGACTTCACCTCTTGCTTCCATAACCACAAACAAAGTGAGCTTTATGACCTTTTGTTTGTTTTACAGTTTTATTTGGAATATATAAATACGTGGCTTGTGATGTGATGATACCTTGGTATTCACAGATTTGGTTGATCTCATGTCTATGCTCATAATTTTTTTGATAACGCACTAGGTTTCTCATTATTCATTTTATAAGGCTCTTCTTGATAAATTGCTTGGTATTTTTTTTAAAGTGGGTAGTACCACATGTATGTATTAAGAGAGAAAGAGAATGTACAAGTATAGGTGGGCCAAAAACACCCAAAAAGAAACCTCCCCACAGTACCTATACAAAATCCAACGCCAAGAAGGTGTAAAGCACTCTACCCCCCCCCCCCCCCCCCCCCCCCCCCAAAACACCCAAAAGAGGAGGTAGAGAAACATTTACATTAGACAAATTGACTGCCCATTCCTTCACCCTATCCCATACAAAATGGACCAAATGCTCCTCTGAGCGGGACTCCCTCCTGAAAATTCAAGAATTACATTTTCCTCACACCGCCCGTAAGGTAGCATGAAGGATGAGCCACCAAACTATGTTGTTCTCCTTTAGGGACCAGCGTCTTTGCCACCCTATCAACAAAGACGGCACATCACCCAGCTAGGTGATAGAACAACCGGTCTCCTGAGCAATTTCCCGCCATAGCGGCTGAGAATAGGGGAAACCCACAAAAAGGTGATGTATGGTCTCCTCTTTAGCTCCACAAAATCAGCAAGATGGATCCACATTATGCAAAAAATGGCTCAATTTATCTCTGGTGAGCAACCTCTCCTGAGCAATCCTCCACATCAAGACCTTGACCTTTAGAGGGCTGGCCAGTATCCAAACTTCCTGCAAAAAAGTAAAACGGACGCTCCCATCCGAGCACACTTTATAGGCTGACTTGACTGAGAATGCACCTCCATTTCCCTATCTTCAGCTCCAAACATTTTCCCTATCCTGAGGACGATAAGGAAGAATGTGCCTCATCAAACCCTGGAACTGATCCTCCTCATCCAGAAGGAAGTGGCGCCTAAACGTGCCCATGCACCTCGAAGGAGGTGCACATCAAAAGCCTGCGCCACAGACAAATGTCTCTTGGTTCTTATATTTCAGAATGTGAATGTTGCATTTATTTGAGTTTTGACATGATGGTTTCTTTTTTTTCTTCTTCATGTAAAAGAATCCATCATGTCACCTTTGGTTTCATCTCTTAATCTAGCTATTTTTTCTCCCAGTGTTAATGCTGAAAACTCTGGAGAAGTATAAAGAATTTTACTTGAAGAAGAAAAAGAATTCATCATGTCACCTTTGGTTTTGATTTCATCTCTTAATGTAGCTAGTTTTTCCTCCCAGTGTTAATGCTGAAAACCCTGGAGAAGGTCCATGAAATTTTTTGATCTCCTTCTCCAGCTGTCTTCTGAATGTTGGTCTCCACCCTCCAACACCCCCCCCACCCCCCCCCCCCCCCCCCGGGTTATTGTCATCATAAATCTGAGGAGCTCTGGCCATGCGATCTGAAGCAGTCCCAGTCGACCTCTGAAATCTGTCTTCAATAGTCTGCCCATCTGTCCTGAAACAACTGTTCTTCCATTCCCAAGTCCAGTATGGGTACTAACTAGTTTCAGAAACCTTGCCTACAAATCTTTGCTGGAAAGAACATATTCTTCCTCGTATAAAAAATCCTCTTGCTGCATTGAGCAAAAACCATCAGCCTATAGTTATCAAAGGGCCGCAAGGCATTCTTGAGCGCCCAAGGTGGTGCCTAGTGTGGTATCTCCCACCTATATGAAATTTACATAAATAGTAGTATATAATGAATCACTGATCATAGAAACACTATATAAATGTTGATGTGACATTATAATTAAAATTATAACATAATATTCACTAAAAAATATTAGAAGCATAATAAATTGGGTTCTAACACATAATCCTATTAAAAGTTTAATTGCACAGGAATCCTTTCTAGATTTGCACTTGTATGTATTCCTCTCTTTGGATACAATCATACAAAATGCTTTCAGACCTTGTTTTAACCTGCTGTAACCGAAGCCAATAATATGCTTGGAATATTCCTTCATTGTCATTTTTAGCAGGGGTAGATATGCATGTTGACACCAAAAATGTTCACTAAATTGAATATTTTGGTGATCAAAAGAATTAAATATGAAAGAAAAATTGCTAATCAAGGCGTACCGTGTAACAAGGGCAAATATTCCAAATACCCTCAAATAAAATTCAGTAATTCCTGAAATATCAAATTTCTAGGAATTATTAGGAAATCCAGCAATGTCAAATCTCCAAAGACTCTGGAATTCCTGCAAATTTCAATTTCTGGAAAATATCATATTTTCAGAAAATTCAGAAATATCAAATCTCCAAATGTCAAAAAATTCCTGGAATATCCAAGTTTCCAAAAACTTCCAAAATCAGAAATTCCTGAAATGTCAAAATTTCAGGAATTATCAGAAAACCCAGAAACACCAAATTCCCAAAACCTAAAAGTTCTGAAAATTCCAATTTCCAGAAACACCAAAAATCCAGAAATCCCAAAAATTCCAAATCACCATAAATCCAAAAAAATCCCTGAAATATCCAATTAAATCCAGAAATTCCAAATTACCATAAATCCATATCTCCAGATATCCCAAAAATTCCCAAAATTCCCAGCATATTTCAAAAAAATCCCCACAAATTCACATTTTTATATGGGTGATGGGCCCCCAGTTGCTGCAAGACTGCAACCCCCCGTTGTGCTAACCTAACCGGGAGTCCCCTGGTTGCAGCAACCGGGGACCCTCCCGTATAAAAATGGGAATTTGTGGGGATTTTTTTAAATATGCTGGGAATTTGGGAATTTTTGGGATTTCTGGATATATGGATTTACGGTAATTTGGAATTTCTGAATTTAATTGGATATTTCAGGATTCTTTGGGGTTCTGGATTTTTGGTAAAGGTCACTCAGAATCTTGGATCAAGAGCGGGGTTCTGCAAGTTGCCTACCGGGAGTCCTTGGAAGCTCTGTACCCGGTGTCAAACTTGTCACCTCCAACCCCAATGAAAGGGGGCCAAGAGCCAAGGAGGGAGAGACTCTCCACAACTTGAGTCTTGAAGACTTGGAGATTTTGAAGCCCGGAGGATCAAGAGCGGCCTGCTCTTGTCTTGGTTGTTTGTTCTTTCAAAAGAAGAGAAGGCCCAAGTCTCTTGCCAGTCCTTGGCAATTTTATGTAAAAGTCCCTCATGAGTACATATTTGCTAAGTTGACCAAAGTTTATGCAAAAAACCTCACAAAGGCTGATCATTGTACATGTATTCTCTTGAATACTTTGAAAGAGCAAGTAACTGTGATGAAATAAAAAATTGCATAAAAGCCCCCTGTTTATCAGAAATTGCAGAAATGCCCTCAAAAGGACAAAATTACAGAAACATCCTCAAAAGGACAGAAAATTGCACAAATGCCCTTGAAAGGACTGAAAATTGCAGAAAAGTCCTTGAAATGTAAAAGGGAAAATTGCAAACATACCCCTGTTCAAAGGAAAATTGCAAAGAAGCTCGTGTCAGGGGAAAATTGCAGAAATACCATCCAAAAGGACAGGAAATTATAGAAATATCCTCCAAAGGGTGAGAATTGCATAAAAACCCCTGAAAAAGGTGAAAATTGCAGAAAAGACCCTCCATTATATGGAAATTGCAAAAATGACAAGTCCCTAAAAATGTGGAAATTGCAAAGAGACTTTGAGAAGGGAAATTGCATAAATGCTCCCATTTCTGAGAAAGTTACTCAAGCCAAGGTTCAAGTATTCAGTGATCGGTCCCAAATCAGTTCGGCCAAAATTGATCAGATTTTGCCGATCCCAACCGAGACAAAGGTGGCTGGTTCTGGCTGTTTGGCCCCCTAAAAAATGTTTAAAATTAGAAAAAAATACCAAAAAAGAAAAATGTGAGGATTGCATTTATTAATTGAAATACATCAAAATGAAGTACATTATATATCATATATAATGTTTCAACATTATATATGTAATCATACACTACATATATCATATTAATCATACAATCATATATTAATGTATAAACATAATTAATTTGTATATCAATCATACAATCATATATTATGTATAAACAATATGTATATCAATCATATATTATCTGTTTATGTGTTTGTGTGTGTTAATATACATAGAACCATATATTAATGTAAATATAATAACAATATGCTCGTATATATGCAAATCATATTAATTTATAAACATAATTAATATGTATATCAATCATATATTAATGTGTATGTTAATGTACTTACAATGATATATTAATGTAAATATAACAAGAAGCACATGTATATAGTTAATGCATATTTGTGCATATAGTTAAATGCATGTATATGTACATAAATATGTAAATTTATGCATATTTAATACATATATTACTTAATATATATAATAAAAAATTGTGTGACAGAATCGGCCAGTCTACAATCGGTCGTTGGCAAGGTTACCCCAAATCGGATCAGTCGAGTCAAAATCGATCTTGATCGGTCAATCTGATCCCGATCCGACCGAGTTTTGATACCTTGACTCAAGCTATGCTTGAATTTCATGTAAGTCACCAAAATGCCGTCGAAGTTCAGAAATATAGAAAAGCCCTTTTAAAAGGAGGAAATTGCTTAAGGTTCATGCCGGTTACACCATGGTAAGCAATCTCGTGAGATCTCGCGAGAATCTCGGTCTCGGCTCCTTTTCGAGAAACGAGAAGGCCGAGATGAGTAGTCAGGGTTAGGATCCTCTTCAGGCAGGGTTGCAAGGGACTCAGGATCCCCTTATTTACCTAAATATCATTTAAATAAATGTTACATTTACATAAGATATTAGATGTAAATAAAAAAGTACCCCCCATTTGAATCCAATAAAAATATTAAAAAAACATATCTTTTACTAATAAAAAGTCAACTCTCTCATTTAAGAAGAAAATCGTGATTTTGATGATTCCATCAAAATAACGTCTTTCTAATTCCTCATAATTTGATCTATCTAAAATTTTATAATTCAAATAAACCTAATAAAACACTAAAAATTGAAAGTCTGGTGAAAAAAGTCAAACGTGCATACGACTTCTCCAAGGAGTCACTCTTCTACTGACGGCAACTAAGTCTTAGTCATGGTCCACTATGATATTCAGATAAATAAGATATTTTGCCATGCGTTCCCATGTCATGAATTAAATATTTCTATGCTTAAAGTAAAATCTTACAGAGAAAGAAATGAAAATGCACATCCTGAATCCCAATTCCCATTCTCTTGTTGTATGATATATGTGAACCTATGTCACCTATGGTTGAGACTTGAGAATGTATGCAATTATCTCTGTTCCTTAGGAATTATCTATGTGATCCACATTTTTATGTTATCCTGATCTCTCGAGCTCTTACCGAGATCTCTTCGAGATCTCTTCTCTTTGACCCTCTTGAGACGAAGCTGAGATCGGATATGGCAAACCTTGGTTTGCACTTTGCATGCCTGTGTAGAGCGGGACACACGTCACTTCCTTAAAGCAGCATGCACTCTCTTGAGTTCTGCTTATTGCTAGTCACTCCACATCTTGGGATTGTCAAGAAACGACAAATATGCTCGGGGAAGTCAAGAAATGACCGAAAAGTCCCGAGAAGTCGGAAAATGTCACAAAACTCTAGGCAAAGTCAAGAAATGTCAAAAAATGTCCGACAAAGTTAAGAAATGTCAAATGTACCTAGAGAAGTCAACAAATGACTAGAAAAATCTCAGGGATGCTGAATAAAGATGATATAAGTACCCAGGGAGGGTACGAAAATTTGTAAAAATACTAAAAAATGGTGAAAAATTACATAAACACCTAAAACTAATAGAAAATTACAGAAATACCTAGAGGGTGGAAAATTGTAGAAACACCCAGAATGGGTACGAAACTATATAAATACTCAGAAAGTGTGAAACATTGCAGAAACATCCAGAAATGGTAGAAAATTATAGAAATGCCCAGACGGGTGAAAGACTATAGAGACACCCAGAAAGGGTCATGGTTTGTCATGGCGGGGCGAATCGGCTCGATTCCCCTGAATCGGAGCGGATCAGGGGCGGGCCGAGTTGTGATCCGCATGGATCCCCCCCTGGCCGCAAATCGAGTGGATCCGATGCGATCCGCTCCGATTCGCAGATCCGCCACGATCCGATCCCTGATTCGCCCCGATTCGTCTAATACCTCTTTAGGCAGGGTTGTCACTTGTCAAGAGTCAGGCTCAGGATCCTCTTCAGGCAGGGTTGTCAGGATCCCCTTATTTACCTGAATATCATTTAAGTATACTTAAGATATTACATGTAAATAAGGAAGTACCCCCCATTTGAATCCAATAAAAATATCAAAAAATCATATCTCTTACCAATAAAAAGTCAACTCTCCCACCGAAGAAGAAAATCGCAATTTCGATGATTTTAGCGAAATGTTAACTTTTAATCTCTCATAATTTGGTCTATCTAAAAATTTGATAATTCAAATAAACCATATGGAACACTAAAAATTCAAGCCCCGTAAAAAAAGTCAAACGTGCTTGTGACTTCTCCAAGGGAGCCGCTCTCCTACTGACAACACTTAGTCTGATCGGGGCATCTTAGGATTTGGTCAAACTTAAGCTATCATCACCTAAACTCATGAGATTTTTCACTTTCTAATTGAAAAGAAACTAGAAAGTGACAATTCTCATGAGTTTAGGTGATGATAGCATAAGTTTGACCAAATCCTAAGATGCCCCGATCAGACTAAGTGTTGTCAGTAGGAGAGCGGCTCCCTTGGAGAAGTCACAAGCATGTTTGACTTTTTTTACCGGACTTTGAATTTTAGTGTTCCATATGGTTTATTTGAATTATCAAATTTTTAGATAGACCAAATTATGAGAGATTAAAAAGTTAGCATTTCGCTAAAATCATCGAAATCGTGATTTTCTTCTTCGGTGGGAGAGTTGACTTTTTATTGATAAGAGATATGATTTTTTTGATATTTTTATTGGATTCAAATGGGGGTACTTCCTTATTTACATGTAATATCTTAAGTAAATGAAATTTCATTTACTTAAATGATATTCAGGTAAATAAGGGGATCCTGACAACCCTGCCTGAAGAGGATCCTGAGCCCTGACAACTCTGCCTGACACACATACATAAATATAATATATATAATAATCATAAATAAGGGGATCCTGACAACCCTGCCTGAAGAGGATCCTGAGCCCTGACAACCCTGCATGACACATATATAAATATAATACATATAATAATCATATGCGAATCGGCCCGATTCGCCACGATTCAGGGCGAATCGGATCGCATCAGGCGAATCCGATTCGCCCCGAATCGGCACACCAGCAAACCATGGAAAGGGTACAAAATTGTAGAAATACGTGAAAATGGTGTAAAATTGTAGAAACACCCAAAAAGGGTACGATATTGCAAAAACACCCAAAAGGGTAGGAAATTGTAAAAATGTTCAGAAAGGGTGCAAATTGCAATAAAACCTTGAAAAGGTAAAAAATTGCAAGCATATCCAACGAGACAACTTAAGGTTTTTTCACAGTCAAAAGGGTTATGGTGACCATGAAGTAAATACAATGGGCCGCTAGGGATCATATTGACGATCCAATGGTTTGATCGTGATGAAAATCCAATGGTCTAATCGTGATGAAGTTTAAATCCAACGGCCTAATCGTGATGAAGTTCAAATTCAACGGGGTCCGATTGTGATAAAGTTCAAAGTCAATGACCTGATTATGACAAAAGCAAATTCAAAAGGGTCTGATCATGATCGAATGTACTTTTGAAGACCCGATTATATAATCGAGACCACTTGTAAAGGTCTTGAAAGATCAGTTGTAATTCAAGTTGCATGTGTGCGAGCAATGAAGATTTCAAATTTATTTGCAAGAGTATTCATCCATAATGGATGATTATCAAGATCAATATGGTCACAACAAATAGAGATAGAAGGTGTTCTTTGACAGAGAATCAAAGGTGTTTGAAGTCATCAGGTGTAGATTAACATCGACTTCGGTCGGTGGGGAAAAGTCCAGTACACGAAATTCCTAGTCGCTTGATAAAATAAACACACAGAATAAATACGCCAAAATATAGGCACAATAGTTCAATAAATGGACATGTAAATTTCCCACATCAAGTGAATTTTAAATTTGTCTGTTTAACAATGCAAAAGTGAAGGAACATTCTAAAAATATTCTTAACTTTTGTTTATAGCAAGGTCTTCAAAGACATTGTATCGATAAGAGAGGTATACATGCAATCATAAATCTGAGAAGGATTTTTCTGCCATTAATATTTTGACAGGGGTATATATGTAAAAACCCTAATAAATTTAGATGGTTCTGAACAATCAGGATTTTTTTTCCATTTAGTGACTATGGACTCTTTAGAGTCATTACATTACATCGTGAACATTGTCATTGTCATTAGACGGATTAATTTTTGTGAACGATCATAGTCTAATGAATATGACACTATTCACATTCTAATGCTTATGAAAAATGTTAGGATGTGAAGCTTGAATTCCCAACATTTCGGTTCAATATGTGGATCAACCTGCATTGTCAGGTTGTCCTGATTGACCTAAGTGGTCAAGCTGCTGAGGTCAAGGGGGCAGCACCCCCTACAGGGGGTTTGTTGTAGGGGGGGAGGGGGGGGATTCCGTAAGTGGTCAAGTTGCCTTTTCCTCCAAGGAAAATATGAGCCAATATAGCCTAAAGACGGTAATTCAAGGAATTCAACTTTACTGTCATTTGGAGTGATTGATGGTCTGGTGCTGCCATCAGAAGAGAAGAACTCATCGGAGAGGGGGAGAATTCAGTCCCTCCTGCATGAGAAGTAGATTCGGAGGTGGTAGACGTCACCTGTAATGAAGAAGAGAGCACAAGTAGGTGGATGTCCGAGACTCACCAACCAGGGAGAGCACTAAGATAAGGTGTCTCCAGTGTCCCGAAAACACTCCAAGTTAGGGTGCACCCCTTACATAAATTGGCCGACCCCTAGAAAATCACCAATCGGTGGCTCCGAGAAGAGGAAGAGGGCGTCAATTTACAGCCCTGACAAAGGCCGCAGGTTGAAGAACAATTGACGAATGGCACTCTGCTCAATCCTTCTACAGGATCTCTCTAATACCATGTTAATTTTCAAGAGGGGAACAGCCCGAAGAATAAGAAAAGGAAGAACGGAACCACACCCCAAAAACTGACTTGTGGCTTGTCTAACCCTGTGATTTTATTAATTAGAGTAGTTACAAAACACAAGTTTCAAAAAAGGACAAATATACCCCTTATAACAGGGATGAATAACAAGACTACCCTAATAACCAACTAATTAAAATAAAACATAAACTAAGGGACTAAAATGCCCCTCTATACACTGCTGCTACAAACTCCAAGGCTTCAAGGGACCAAAACTGTGCTCAGGCTTGTTACAGGGCAGGAGCAATCGCATTTGGATGCTCTAGTATGCCTGCGCACATGGTGCTGTGGAAGAGGAGAGCACCCAGACTTTTGGCCTTCAATCAACTGCAGACAAACATGGCTTCAACAGGTCCCTTGACAGAACCTGGCTCTGGTACCATGAAGATATCATGGTTACATAGTTCCGATACAATAGAAGAAGAGGAGAAGTTGATAGAAGAAGAGAAGAAAGAAGTGGTTGCAAGGTGGATTGCGGCTATGAGTTCTGACCGCTGTGGACACGGGATTTTTTCTTTTCTTATTTATATTTTTTATCTTTTTAAAATATTCGATTCTTTTTATCATGTTTTGACTTTGTATTGCGGGGCGTGCCAGACTGTCTACCAGACAGAAGTAAAGGTCTGCGTGATGCAGGGAAAGGATTTTGATGTCCGTGGAACGGACGAGTGCGTCGTTTTTAATCTGAACTTCTTTGATTCCGTGCCTTTAATCATCAGGTGATTAGGGTAGCGTGCTGGACCCCTGTCTCCATCGATCGGAATCGATGTTACATTTACATTGAGCTAAAAGCCTTAGATGTCATATTAACACCAGTTTTAACTCGAATACCATTTCATAGCGAGGGCGAGGATATATGCATTTTCTAGAAAATTCCAATACAATGTTTTCTCCTTTTATTCATCATCAGATAGAATGAGTTTTGATTTTGAAAAGGGGTTTGTTCCTTTGAAGAGAGCATTTGAGATTTTGGAAAAGAGATTTTCTTTTGAAGAGTATGAGCTTCCCTTTTGAGGATTCGGTATATGACTTGAAAATGAGTGGGAATATACCCATATGGACAAGGTTATATGCTCGTAAACATATGTATGTGTTTTCTGTCGGGATCTTGGTAGAAACCAAGTTTCTCCCCAAAAATATATGTATATGGGCATAACTTTTGTGAGGATATGAATATTTTCTGGGACGGAAGCTCTGCTTGGGCGGAGTTTCCTTTCATATAAGCACATAGTTACGAACATATGAGCGCGTTCTCGGGCAGACCTCTGTTTTAACAGAGTATCCTCGAGAAAACATATACATATGATTGTGATTATATGAGTATGTTCTTGGGCAGAACCTCCACTTAGGCAGGATTTCCCCCAAGGAATATACATATAAACATAAAATTGTGATTATATGAGTGTGTTCTCGGGTAGAATCTCCGCTTGAGCAGAGTCTCCTCAAGAAAATATATACATATAAACACAGAATATGATTATATGGACATGTTCTTTGGGTAGAATCTCCGCTTGGGCAGAGTCTCCTCAAAGAAACATACACATAAACACAAGAACAAACGGCATCTAAATGCGTATACCCATAGAGTCTTGCTCGATATGGAGGTATTTAGAGCACGAACATACAAGGGTATTTAAATATCGAGCGTCCATAAAGTGATATGCATTATGGACGATATTTAAATCTCGTAAGATCCCCACAGAGTCTTGCTCGATGTGGGGATATGAAATATGCTATGAAATTTTTGAGAAACCCTCCATGGGGGGGGGGGAGGAGATGTTGATGCCGTATAAGATGGCGATCTCCCCCTTTCTTTCGCGTTATTGAACGCTCCTCACTCCATATTGAGCAAGGAATTGGCCATACCTTCACACCAAGCCAAGAATTTGAGAAACAATTGGAGAGGATTTGGAAGGAGGAGGTTTTGCTATTTCTGAAATTTTTTCAGAATTGACATAACCCTGTTTCAGCAGGGAATTTGAGTATGGGGGGGGGGACTTGAAGGCTTGGAGGCCGGCCCTTCCAATGGAGGGGTGCCTCACCTTTTATAGGGACGGCTCCCCCCTCCTTACATGCGCAGGAGAGGGAGAGGGGGAAATCCCCATCCGGTTGGAGGGGGAACCCTTCCAACCGTTTTCATGTGAAAACGGTTGGAGGGGAGCCCCTCCAACCGTTTTGGTTGGAGGGGAGTCTCTCCAACCGGTTTTACATAAAACCGGGCCTCCAACCGTTTTGTGTGAAAACGTTGGAGGGCTCCCCCCCTCCCCCCCCCTTAAACCAAGGGATGGTTCAGATGGGAGGGGAAAAATGTCTATAAATAGACCTTACATGTCCCATTTCAGGGGTACCCGAGTTGCTGAAGTCCTGCTTCCTTGCTCGGAGTTTGCTTGGCGGAGATTTGAACTTGCGCACCCGTGGAGCTTCCATTGCGGGCTTGTTTTTGTGCTTGTACTTGTACTTGTACTTCACACTTGGTCTTTATGGACCTCGTGTCGTCGAATTTCTTCCGCGCTGTATTTTGTACGAGGCATCGTTATTTTTTGAACTTTGATTTATTTGGAGAGCTTGACGCCACTTGAAGACTTCCTTGTTTAACTTTGGAGGAAAATCCTCGAATTATCTTGGCATTTAAGTAATCGTGGGGTGTTTGCACCCATTTCTGTATGGAATTGTGCTAGCAGCCCAGTAAGGGCCCAAAACGACAGGCTCGGCTACAACAAATGAAAGGGCCAAAGAAAAAAAAAGTTAAAGAAAAGGTGGCCATGTAAATGCTAAAAAGATGAGGGTGTTGGTTGCAAAACTCCAGCCACCTCAGCCCTTGGAAAAAGGGGGGGTTTTAAAAGATGGCCATCGTAACAAAGCAAGGAGGAGAGGGGGCCGTCTTCTTCTTCCCGGAGTTTTCTGGAGGCTGTAAAAAAAAACAGAGAAAGGTGGAGGGTTTTCTTCTGGCTTGGAAAAGAAGCCAGCGGGGTCTGGAGTTCCTCCTTGGCGAGCGCGCAGGAAGTGAGGGGAGGGATTGCAGGGCCTCATCCGTTTTCTCTTGAGTGTGTGTAGAGAGAAGAGAGGTGAGAGTGGCAGTCGATGTAGGGAGGTCGCTGCATTGTTCAATTTTTTTTTTTCTTTTAATCGATGTCTTCTTACCCTTCTCCCTCGTTTCTCTCTGTACTCTGACTTGAATGGAATGATAAGAGATCACCCCTTGTATGAGATGTATAACCATGCATTCTTTTCTCTAGCTTTTTTTTTTCCTTACTGTGCGTCCACAGCAGAGCACCTGAGGCGTACTGAGGAGGGACGTATGGCATCCCTTACCATGGATGACCATATCAACCTACCTTCCTTGTTTAAGTTTATTTCATTGTGCTTGTCCGCTTCGTTTAAAGTATGAGCAGTGAGCCGATTTGCATGCATTGAGTTGGGCTTGCACGCACCCCATCTCAATCTGCAAAGGGAGTCGCGTAATGATCCATTCGCTCGGATTTCTGCTTCTTAGAACCGGCCCAGGCATTGCCTAATCAACATTTCTTTTTTTTTTGATGTGTTTAATTTGCTATGTCGCAGGCATAAAAAATATATCCCTGAATAGTAGCCTACTGTTTACTCTAAATGTTCCTTCGCTTTGCTGAGCCCTCACCATTCCATGTGAGAGGTATTAGCAGTTTAACAGTAAATTTTTCTTCCCTATCCAGCCTCAGCCGAAGTACTGTTTCTATCCCATGAGTACCATGTAGCACACTGGTCTTGAGGAATGCCATTAAAGTCCCGGACATTTTTCAGGTTCAATAATATAATATTTGTTCCTGACGTCCTTGGATTAAAATAGTTCAATCATCACCAGATTTCCATCTACCATTGTTCATGTTGATCTGATTTGATTTGAGTTTACACCATTTGTTGAGCCTGCATATCCCCACGCCATTTTCTTCCTTGACGGATGTCGGAGCCTTGAACGGTGGCCCTGCACAATGCCACCGTTCACCCTCCTCCATAGCAACCCACAAGCAAAACACCAGTAAAACCCTTGAACGGTGGTTAATCGGAAGCCACCGTTGAACCAGAATCCTGTGTAAATGGTAAAAGAACTCCCCTGACCGGTGGCCTCTCCTTTCCCACCGTTAAGCCCCCACCACTGTCTAAAAGCCCTTGATCGATGGCTCTCCTCTTCCCACCGTTCAAGCTCCACCTAACCATCCTCATATACAAAAATCACCAATTGTTTCCCTCCTGACGGATGTTGAGGTGCTGACGGTGGCCTTCATCAACCCCCCGGTCAACTCTCTTCTCCTCTACCTTTTTGCCACCGGTCACCCTAAGCACCCCAAAGTGGCCAATTCATGGCTGAACTAACATTATGTGATATTTAATTCTGAAATGACATTCCATCGGTTTTGCCCCAATTTACGGTCTCGGCGTATACCGGTCTTCCTCGAGTTTGACTTGTGAAGCGTGTCGGTGCCGTGTTATTGTTGCTGCTTCGATAAAACATTTAACCTCTTGTTGGACCGTCTTCCCTCATGGTGGAAGCTGATGTACATGCCACCTCCCCCAGGTGTAGACTAAGGGGAGGTGCTGTCGAATTTTTCCGTGATGATTTCCGAAAATGAGTTTGTGCCAACATAATCGCCGTGCCACTTGTGTTTGGCGATCTGGCACCATTGTCAAATTTATGTTCGTCAATTGTTTGACGGACATTGCCCCGTGGGGCGACGCCTCTGGTTTTATTGGTGAGCGTCCCTATTGCTACCCTGACCAAGGTTCAAAATCTCGGGGATCGGGATCGGATCGGTCGGCCCAAAACCGATCCGACCCGGCGATCCCGAGCCCGGCTCGGCCGATCCGGGCCGAGCCCGACCGGGTCTGGCCAAGCAAAAGGGGGGTGGATCGCCCCCCTTAAAAAAATTGAAAAAAATTAGAAAAAATATGAAAAAATAGGAAATATATGAACATTGTATTTATGAACTGAAATACATGAAAAAAATGTATTTATTGGAATCGTACATTATATTGTGTGGACATAAGGTTTACATAATCTGTCCAAGACATATAATGTTGGTAATATGCCTCATATTGAGTCAAATATTGACTATAGGCATCCGTGTTCGCATATATGATAGTGATAGGAGTGTAGCCCGGTATTTCAGGCACTTGATATGAGTCATGTGAATGTGAATCGGACTCAGTGGATTGTGCATATGCTCCACCTCCGGTGTAATATGATGCATCCGGGTATTGAGGATATCCCAAGTAGCCTCCCTGCCCTTGGTAATATCCTTCAGTGGAAGCATAAGATGATGTATCTGACGCTTGCTCCATGGTCTCAAACTCCATCCGTAGCTTTTCTTGACGCTCCCACTCCTCTTGCATCTTCTTCTTCTTCATTAACCAATTCCGTCTATGCGGAATGAAGTTGGGATTGTATCCCGAATCTTCGGATGCTCCTTGGCCTTGCCCTTGCCCTTGCAATTGAGATGCCACTTTCTTCCCCTTTCGTGCATATTTTTGACTTGAGGTTTGTGCTTCCCTCCCTTCCCTACTCCCATGATGTTGATCTTGAGTAGCATGGGTGAAGTCTTCCTCTCCGGTGAATACAATAGGGTCGGGTGGCGGTGCCGGTGGCGGTACACTGCTGACAACTAGGACATCTCCTCCATGATCGGATCCCTCACTAGGAGTACTTGTCTTCGATGTCGAGTCATTAGAAGTTTGGTATTGAACATTATCGCTTGGCTCCGGTGTTTCATCATCTATATCTTCCTCGATCGTGTCCAAGTCTGCAATGCTAATGCCATGTTTCGTGCTCCTTCCTCTTGCACCCACTGTCTTCTTTTGGCGTTTAGGGGCTGGGGGAGTTTCGAACTCCGGAAGCAAAGGCACATCATCAAGCTCACCTAAATGAGACATAAACATGTTAAAATGAGAAATAAATAATTTATAAATGATGCATGTACATTGTAAATGTCATTTACCTTCAGCCCATGCACGATCATGCGGGTCGAACTCTGGTTGAACCGAAGTGCTTGCATTTACCCATGCATGTAGTGGATGTTCCTCCTCAAAAACTTCTTCTATATCTATTGTCTCCGATGGAGTTGCTTCAGCTTGTTGTTGCCCCGAGGATCTATATCTCTCTCTATCTTGAACTTGCTTGATTAATTGGAGGTTTTTAAGCTTCAATCTCATGTTGTAGTGGCAAAATACCAACTTCTCAAGACGTGCAGACTTCAACCGGTTTCTTTGTTTTGTGTGGATCAAGCCAAATGTGCTCCAGTTTCTCTCACACCCTGTGGCAGACGTTGTTTGGCTTAAAACCCGAATAGCTACATAGGCCAAGTCTTCATATCCATAAGTTCTTCCATGATCCAACCACCAATCCGCTGTAAATGAAGCATGTATAATGTGTTAGAAAATAGAACCAACTCATTCTACATGCAAATAAATATGATGAGTAACTTCTAACCTGGACTCAAAATCTGAGCAGCTCGTTGTGCCGTGCTAGTACCAAAGTGGTAGAGTTGAAGTCTATAATCATGCATTTGTTTGCATGCTATGATTGCCCTATCCTCATTGTCTAGCATCCGTTTGATTACATTTTTGGCCCCAATCAACACTTCGGAGGAATTGTCATAGTTCTCCCTCCTCCCATCAGTCCTATACATGTATTGGGGGTTGAAGAAATGCCCTACATGTAGAAGATAAATGTTAAAACATGAGTTGTAAATAATATGTAATCACAATTCACAATAGTTGAAGTGTTATGCTTACCTGCAGCATGAAGATCATGATGCAATGTGTGCTCCCATCGCCGATCTACGATTTCCCACCACTTGGCATACGTTGTTTTGTTGTTCATTTGGATAAGCTCCTTTGCTCGATCCATAGCCTCGTACAAGTAACCCATCTCGGATCTCCTCTCCCCATCTACCGCCCTTAACACTCGAACAAGCGGTTCTACTACATTCAACACATTTTGGACCCCCTTCCAAAATGGCTTTGATTGGATAATGTCGGTCACCTTCTTTCCATTCTCCCTCACCCGTGTAGGAGCATGTCGGGACATATAGTTTTCCCACTCTTCCGATGCTACCATCCTAATAAGGTTGCTACGTTGCCCATTTATGCTATCCAATGCAATATATTGGGATGCAAACCTTGTAGGTGCTGGCCGAAGCAACTCCCGTCCATGTGTATGCGTCCTCATGATGTCCAATATGTTGTTGTGGTTGTAGATGAAAGTGGTTACGAACCTTGCATTGTTGACCACATTTTCCACCATTGGATCTTCACAAATGTCTTCTAGCATTAAGTCAATGCAGTGCGCGGAGCAAGGAACCCAATACAAGTGTTCCCTTTTCTCCATTAGTTTTTGGCCCGCCAACTTGAAAGCCGCTGCATTGTCGGTTACCACTTGGACAATTCTTTTCTCTCCAATCTCCTGCACCATCTCATCCATCAACTGAAATAGGTAGTCCGCATTCTTCACCTTGCCAGAAGCGTCTACCGACTTCCAAAAAACAGTCCCTGCTTTGCAGTAGATTAAGAGTTTATCATACTTCTTCGTGTAATGCCTGCACAATTCCATATGAAAAATTAAAACCTATGTCTTATTAATGAATAAGTGAATAACAGTTAACTAGCCAAACACTTGTACATACCTGTCCATCCATCGCACATTAACGTGCAACCATATTCATCCCATATTCGTTCAAATGTGGAAACATATGCCTTCATATCTTCAACCTCCATATCCAAGTATTTGTTGTAGATTTCATATGAAGTAGGGCCTTCCACCCCTTTGCCCACTTCACCAATAGTCTCTATCATGGACTCATAATATGGTCCTTTTGCTGCATTAGCCGGTATGCTGTTGAAGAAGAACCATCTTGACGTCGCTCTCCCTATCTTCTCCTTGCATATTTTCAAATTCTTGAATGCTGCAGAAATGGATGGTTGCTTCTCCCTTCGCCTGGTGAGAAATGGGTCTATTGGTCCCACTCTAGGATCTCCGTCTCTAGGGATATCCACTGGAACCTCAGGTATATTTGAACTCATTCCAGCACTTGAACTCCCTTGTCCGCTACCCCCATGGCCACTACCTTGACCTACGTGACGACCGGTACGTCGGAGATAGTCCTCTTCCGCATTAGACCTTCGACTTGCTTCCGATGCCCGACGAAATTGTTCTATAATATGAGATAGAAATAGAATGAGGGTCGGAGGGTGCTTAAAGCCTTAAACTAAAATAAATGTTCCAAAAGTAAGTTAACTAATTACTAACCTTCTTCATCTTGATCAAGATCAAAGAATTGTCTCCCTCTTGGTAAATCTACGGACCTTCGAGGAGGGGCAGATAAATCTTCCCGGATTTGTTGCCGTCTTCTACTAGTGTTTGCTTTGGATGTCTCTTTCTCCTTCATATATTGGCAAAATTGCATTCGAACTTCAGCAGAAACTCTCGAGCATGGTGCCACCTCACCTTTAATTCCCGCTAGATGTTGTTTCAAACGAAATATGCCGCCCGATAAGACCCGGTCACAATATTTACATTGGACCTTCCTTCGAGCCATGTCCACAACGATACCATGAGCCCAAGCGGGATCGGTGCTAGGAGGGTTGCTTGAAGAATGGGGAGCCGGAGCAGCACCACCTTCGGCGGCCATCACTTACAACAAAAAAAGAAGTTAAAATAATAAAACAGAAAATAAATAATTTTTTTTTGCGGATGAGAGAGAGGGAGATGAATCGCAGCCAAGAGTTCGGGCCAAGAGTGTGTGTGAGAGAGCCCGAATAGTCGAACAAGAATCCCAAGAGTGTGAAAGATGAGATCGCCTCCCAAATAGTGCAAAATAGCGCCCGAGAGAGAGAGAGAATGCCCAAAATATTGAGAGGAGGGGAGGAGAACTCAAAACTTGAGTTTAGAACATATTGGGGGCCTTTGGGGGGTTTATATAGACCCCCAAGGCCTCCAAAGGCTCCAAAGAGCCGTTTCTGGCCGTTGGGGAACAGTCCCCAACGGCTAGAAAACGGCTAGTTCTGAACTAGCCGTTGGGGCCCGGATCGCCCCGGTCCGGGCCGATCCGCGGCGGACCGGCCCGGGCTCGGCGATCCCGCCGAGCCCAGCCGAGCCCGACCGATCCGAGCGCAGGGGACCGGACAGGTTACCCCGGCTCGGATCGGAGGGGCCAAAACCGAGCCAACTCGGGCGATCCGATCCCGAGTTTTGATTCCCTGACCCTGACATATGGTGGCAGGGTGGCTCCATGACCGGATTTTATCGTATTAAATTTCCGTCGATTCTTAACTTTTTTATGTATGGTGATCTTTGACATTTGTGTTACTTGTGCCTATACAAGCGAGATAAGAACCATTGATGCTCGTCACAATCATCCGGTCACTGTTCACATAAAAAAAATGCGATGAGAAAAAGGACAAAATTGTAATAAAGTGACGATGTTCATAATTACAATAATTAAAATGAGAACCCCCCCAAAATAGAAAACCAAAAAAAATGTGTGTTACAAGATATTAATATAACAAGAACACACAAGGACACAAAAAAAAAAAAAAGAAGAATTATAACTCAGAACAAATCAAAGAGAAGAGGGCCTATGATGAAAAGGATTTGTTGGGGTTGTCACATATGGCCACCGTTCACCATTCTACACTCTTGAGACTGCCTTTTAGCATCATCGTGAGTACAGTAGCCTTCACCGTTCAGCTCTCCATCCACCTAAACTAGCCCCTCGCTGATCAGACATCGTATGTCCAAATGGTAGGCTGAACGGTGGAGAGTATGGAGGCCACCGGTCAAACCATTCAGCACCCTGGCCCCCCACCGTTCCAACCCAAATCCACTTAAAAATCCAAATAACCCCATGTTACACTAGACCACCGTTCAGTCCCTCTCTGTGCACATGTATAGTTCCCCCCACCGTTTAAATATCAGGTGTGTGTGTGTGTGTGGGTTAATGATGAGCTGAACGGTAGGGGGCATGGAGGCCCACCGTTCTGCACTATTCACAACACACATGCGCCTCCCCCCCCATTCTAACACATCCCTCTCTATCTCTCTCCCCTCATTTAATGCACACACACATACCATTGCAATCCCATACACATGTACAAAGCCTTCAAGAAAATATGCATGCACATACGTACAGGTACCTGGCTTCCCCCCTTTTATTTGATCAATTAAAAACAAGTTAAAAAAAAAGGGAGCAATGAAACCAATGAGATAAGAGCGAGCTAAAAAAAAAGGGATTAAGTTAAAAGAAACAAACCATAATACAAAAAAATGAATTAAATCATGTCCTTGTTATAATTTCAAAATTAAGTTAAAAAAAAATACAATGTGACAATTTCACAAATAAATAAATAATAAAGAGTGATTTAATAACAAGGAGACATGAATAATTCCAAATCAAAGATAAATACAAAAAAAATAGTTTCAAATAAACCAAAGTTATGAGAGAATCAAATAAAAAAATAAAAAAATAAAAAAATTAACATCTTAAATAAAGAGGCTAATCAAATACTTTCGGGTCACATATTTTAACCTGGAACAAAAGTCTCAATAAATCTCAAACTCAAACAAATCAAGAGAACTAATTTCAAATAGAGAGAAGTCTGAAATCAAATAAAGTCCCTTATCAAATCAAATAACCAAAAGATTAAATCAAACTAAAAGACCAACATATCAAAGAGACAATCCAATAAAAGATTAAACATGATTAAAAAAACATTGTGAAAGAACAAAAACAAATCAAATCAATAATACTAAAATTAACTTAACTCCTTAGACAATCCTACAATAATAATAAGAAAAAAAATGCGTCGAATATTATATTTTGGTCGTCTCACATTAGGCGTAATCAAATTTAGTTTTCTGCGCATACCTTTTATCGGATGTTTCCGCTTAAGACCACGAGACTCTTTATTCTGGCGATTAATCAAGGGTTTTCCCTCTTAGAGGGATGTAATTAACGTCGTTGCGCTTAGGCAACGGCGGGATCTTGGTCCCGACCCGATCTCCATTTTCGTTTGACGAAGTCAGACGGCGCGCAAATAGACCTAAAGCCCTTCGACTCTCGGAGGCAGAACATGTTGTCGCTTCAGCGACTGGCACGCCTGCGCTCCGTGATTACCGATTCATCTTTCGTTATAGTGACTTATTCAGCACTAAACGGGACTTGAATTTGTAATACGCGGGTATACATATGAGAACATGATAATAATTTTAAATTTAAATAAATTGTGATGGATCTATAAAAATCCATTTCCACATGGGGTTACTTTAGCCATAATTAACTTGACCTCTTGGATCGGTAACCTAACTAATTTGTTAGGTTGAACATTTCTCCAGGTAGCTATCAACCAGCTTTGAGGTTCAGCAGCCCCTTTGAATAAACTACTTAATTAGTTGGTTGGATCACTATATAATGATCCATCATCATCTCTTCTGGCAGCCACCACAGCTCTTATTGTTCAATAGCCTCCCACAGACTTTCAGTTTTAGGGACTCCCTTTAGCAGACATCCCTCGCATTTGTACTTTTCGGCTCCGGGAACTTCTGGTAGATATTCATCGTACCTTTTTAGGGTTCAACAGCCGCACACCCCCAAATGATTTTATCAAGAATAACCTAATCACAACTTGACAAAAAACCCTTGTTACTGCTCATATCAACCAGGGGTCTTGAAGGAAGGTAAAACAATCAGTTTAAGTTAAACGGATCCAATCTAATGGGTCCGATAATGAACCTATGAACCTAACACACAAAAGCACAAGAGAAAGTGATCTAACCTAAATGATGGGTTCAGTCATGGGCCTCAACTCATAAACACCCAGAGTGGCCGGGTATAATTTCTACAGTTTTTAATTTAATTTAGTTGTTGTGTTAAGGTAATTATTATTCTTGATTAAATTGTGATCATTAATTAATAACTATATTATGGACACTGTATGCTATTTCTTACTTAAGGTCATTTTAATTGTAAGGCCAACTATACTTAGTCGTTAATTTATGGCAGTAACAGTAATAATTGATTAGAAAATTATGTTTATGAAAGTGTGTGAATATCATACTATTACTAATTATAATTTAAGTTATATTTAAACATTAAATAAAAAGATCAAAAAGTGCAACGAGTTATTTCATATATTTAAACATTTATGCAATGACTTCCACAGATTATAGAACAGGAAGACAAGATGCATCATCTCTTCTCCAAGTATTCGTCATCTTCTTTGTTCTGATTTGTTCACATGATTGCTCATTTGCCAATCTGTAAATTAATTTTATTTCTTTCTCATATTCTTATGAAAGAAGAAGGGAGACACAAAAAAACTAGAAAAAAAATGTCATAAAACCAAAAGGGCAACATGCAAGTTGCAAACCAGCTGAGTAATGGAGAAAAGGTGCAAAAGGACCAGCGGATAGACAGTGCGGCCACTCCTGTAACAGCTGCAGTCCTTGTAGCGTCTGTTGTTGCTGCTGTACCGGCTGTGGGTGACCGGAGAAGGCAAGTGCCTTCTGCGGTACAATGGCAACCGGGACACCATTCTCGGCATTAGCCTTTCCTTTCACCTCTCACCGTTGGCCCCTTCAAACTTCTCACCGAAAAATCAAATGTTTGAACAGGTAACATAGAGGAAACCCCCAAGGAAAAACCTAGCTGCATCCTAGGGCGTTGTGAACCGAAATAGAGAATAAGAGAGAGAGAGAGAGAGAGATGGTGAAGATGGTGGTGGCACAAGGTTTACACTAGGGCTATTATTTCTACAATGGTGCTAGACTCTGGTGACCACCTGAACCAGCTGCAGGAGATGAAAACTGGGAGATTCCCGTGCAACAGTCTGCGGCAGCTCTCAATGGTCGTCATGATGTCACCCTAGGGAAGAAGGATGCAGCTGATGATCTGTGTGGAGGTGCTGCAGGAGGCACCATTGCATCGTGGAGAAAGGGGGATGGGAAGAGAGGGAGGCTTTCACGGGCTGGGTTGATGGGGGAGTAATTAGGGGGTGGGGGGTATAACTCTTGGGGTTAACTCTACTCCACCTTTGGAGGTGGGATTAATTACCCTGGGTTATCCTGTGTTAACTTTAACCTAATCTATTTAAATCCAGATAACTTTTTGCTCTTCCAAACCACTTTTGATGTTGTCCTTGGTTTATTTTGTCGGTAATCCAGGACGAACCCTTTTCCCAAGTGGCCCTTAATGGGTCTGGTGTGGGTTGTTGGTCAAGGTGCCTAGGCGCACCAAGACACCTGCCTGGGCCACTTTTTTGGGTGCCGAAAGGTGGACTGGGTAATGCCTCAGTGCCCACCCACCTTGACAGCTGTGCATCAGCCTATCCTATTGCCACCAGAATGTTGAGCTAACTGCATCCAGCAAGCAGCTCCTCTATGTTTTTAAACCACTTAATTCATTCAATTGAAATGAGTTACCTCTGGAAGTTGATTTTGACAATCACCTCTTATAAATTTGTTTCAAATTCTCCAACATTATAGATGCAGAATTGTAGAAAATCTGCTATAGCTGCCGCAAGAGATGTAGGACTGTCAAAAGTAAAGAGTCTCTTGCTTCCAGAAAAGTTGATTGAATAGCTATGTTAGTATCCAAGATGTTAGAATATAGGGGAAAAGGCAGCATAAGGAGAAGGCTGTATTGTCATCCTAAAAACTATACAGATAGTGTCTGATCCTAAGGTGGTTTATCAGTATAATGCATATGTTTGTAGCTACATGTATGTGCAGCTTCTATCAGTATATGGCAAATGTTTATAAATGCACATGAGGAAATTACCTGACTGCAGCTTACTTTGCATGCATTGAATATTCATTTCCCCGTGTAGGGATTCAGTCTGGTTCCTGTGCACCACAAGGATAAAGTTTTCCTTGTTGCATTTGGAGGGAGCAAGAAAGAACCTTCAAATCAGGTATGATAAAATGTTTAGTAATCACTTATGATGAAGACTCCTTTTTCCCTGCAGTTATTTTATTTCTATGACATAAATTACAGGTTGAGATATTAATAATGGTTAAGGATGAGCACTCAATGAACTGGCAATCTGGACAAGATAGTGAGTCAACCCTGTTTAAGAAGCGTACAACTGGCAGGGTAGGACTTGCTGTGCATCTTAAAAATGATGGTCCTGTTGATTCTATTGCCAAACACAGTATAACATCTATAGTTGAGCATCATAATTCTGGTCGTAAATCTCTCTCAGAGACCTCTTCTGAACCGAATTCTGTCAGTGGTAGTGTTCCACTTCGCAAACAGTTTCATCATGAGGAAGAATATAATTCTGCTCAGAGGCTGCAGAAATCTCATGAAGATGACAACATACAGATGGAGGTGATTATACACAGGTAAATTAAAATAATTGTTGCTGCATTTTTATACTGTTATATGACTTGTTATTCTGCCTAAAGTAGGGCTACAAATGGAACAAAAAATTCCAAGATTCCATCCTGTTTCCAATCTTAAAATTGGAATGCGAATCATAAAGTTATACTGATAAGTTTACGGAATCAGAACATGTAAATTTGTATCTGATTTCTCATTTCCCCTTTTAAGTAAACAGATATTTATCTGACACTAATCAGATTCCAGTTTGGTAATAATATCAGAATCAAAACGGAATTAAACAGCATTTCCTGATTTTATTGTAATTAAAATTAGAAATTCCCCACCATTATTGGAATCTCAATCAGAAAGTGGTATTTCTGGTTTCATCTCCAACCCCGTTTGGAGCCCTTGCCTGAAGTGCAGGATGAGAAACTGACTATGATCAGTTGAATCTAGTGTTGCCCGAGCTATAGAGACTTAGAGGGGGGGGGGGTGAATAGGTCTTAATCGTGATATAAAAATATATTTGTTGATTTATCATATTGTATCACCTATAGCTAAAGATAAGATGTGGTCGTAAGAGAGGAAAAACCAGTACGGTTAGGATAATGCAACCACACAAGCATACACACATGCACCACGATTTATCCTGGTTCGGTGTTGATCCACTCAACACCAATGTCCAATCCTCAAGGGGAATAGTCTTGAGATTTCCACTAACTTGTTGAACCACAACCAAGCCTACACCACTGGATACAGACCTCCAGTAGGTCCACAATACAACCTGAGCACCTCAGGTTTTCTTCACCTATCACTAGGTGGAATCACACACCAGATATCGACCTCTGGTTGGTCCAACACCTGACCACTCAGGTCTTCACCTTTTACTAGGTAGAACAAGCACACCTGAAACACGGGCCTTCACCTAACACCAGGTGGAACAACTCTTTAGCAAGAGTAAATGGTGCCTGAAAGAATGTCTACAGATTAGACAGAAAAGGCACTAATGAAGCGCAATAAAGAAGCCCTTGAGAGAGAATGTCGCTTGCAGCAGAACGACGATGGGCTTTGAATGCTCAGCGAGGAAGCTCTTGAATGTGAATGAGCTGAGCAACAGGTGAGATCCTCTTCAATGAACGTTTCGTTGCAGTACACACAAGAGGTTGGACACCTTTGAATGCTGGAGTGAAAAAGCTCTTTTGGCGCTTGCCGAAGTTTGAATTTTTCAGAGTGTATTTTTTGGGCTCTTCTCTATCTTTTATTCAGGCTCTCTGTGCTTTCTTTTATAATACTCGGCACTGGGTTTTACACGCGTAACTCTCCTTCTATCTATTATCTCTCATGCAGATGTACGTTAGATACAGCATAGTAGAGGTAACCGTTGAGTCTTCTCATGATACAAGAATAGTAGCAGGCAAACCTACTATTTCCAATCCAAGTTACCTTATTTGGTGTAAACCTCGTACAGTACGTCATGTCTATTAAATGGTCCTGCAAAAATATATTTCTATCTGGACAAACCAGTGATCTTGTCCAATTTTCTTCTGACTGTGATATTTGAATAAACAGTAAACAAAGTAGTTCACATACAGAAGATCGTCACGTGTAAAGTACCTTTTTAGAATTTGAACTAAACAATAAATGTGCGTCATCTTTCCATCAACAAGCAATCTGGTCATATGAAAAACTTTCAATCGAATGTTCATAGTATGCCATATGACAATCAGGCATATCTTTATATGATACATGCATATTTTTTCGAAAACGAATATTACATGGTCATACCAATGATTATTTTAACCATTTCTGTGTGAACATAGAATAACCGATTATTTTTGTTCATGACCAGGAAATAATCGATTAATCTATCTAACAGATTAAACGGTTATTTTGTAACATGTTGATGAAATAACCGATTACTTTCTGTTTCAACATAAACCATGGTTATTTCAGTAAGAAAACATTTAACATTAATGATAGATCTAATGAACATTAATTTTGTTAATCATCCAAAACACAAGGAGGGTGTGCAACATCTAGAAGTCTCTGACAAATAGACATGATTTTCTTTTGTTAATTCGTGGTGAACATGAATATCTAAAATGGCCGATATCCACGTGAGATCATTCTTTCAAAGGTAATCAGTACTGGCCACTCCGGATGGAGTAGTCCCTGGAACTGAAACCAGGATTGGAACTAGCACCTGCCGGTCTGGGAACCTGTTCTGGTTCTGCAAACCTTGATTCCATCCCTTCCATTCATGTGTATTCTAAAAGAACTTCCATTTGCTGCCATTTTGGTTCTTACTGGGCCCTCAACTGTTTAGTCCGTTTCCCATATGACCTTCGTCCTTATTGGTGCTTACCATCAGGAAGGGGGTTCCTGGCAAAGGCTGTCTAATCCCATATCAGAAGTAGAAGGAAGTTACTGGTTGCCTCCTTATATTTGGGGCTTCTGCCTGCTGTAATGTTGTTCCTGGATGTCATGTCGAAGGATCCTTTGGCCAATTTTAATTGTATTTCTTGGTTCTAGAGTACATACCATTGTTTTCTCTTCCCTTTAATTTCTTGCATTGCCATCTTCCACATTTAGTCAAGGGAATCTGTCAGAGCAAAAGTTTAAAACCTAAATCCTGTCGGCAATAGGTCAAGCAAATGTTGGCAAGATTTCTTTCACCATTGTCCAAAAATGGACTATGTATGGTTCAATTTGTTTCTAACTTGTAGTTCCACTCGATAGAAATGATCATCTTTCTCTTCCATTTGAAGCATTCCTGCATTTTTATTACCTGATTTTATCTTTTGTCTTTCTTGACAACCTATCATTTACTGCCAGTGGCAAGTATCTCTTCCATTATTCCTTCACCATAGAATGATGTCGTAGTTCATGAAGGTAATCCATGTTTTCTAGAAATCTTTTGGCAACCAGTGTCATGTATGCTTTGGCTTGAAGAGAATGGAGCTAGCAAACATTAGAGGGTAACATGTCTATTCTCATCTCTTGAAATCTCATGTGTAACCTGTCCCATCTTTTACCTGTAATAGCATCCTGTTCTCATGGCCTTCATTATTCCCTTACAGTTCATTGCTTTACTACAATATTTGAATTTTTATGAATTGTGCAGAAATCTAAAAATCAAGAAGCCACTGTGAAGCCAGATATGGCTGGAAGAACTGGATTGGAAGTAACTGTGTTAACGGAGTCAGATAACTCCAATGAGCATCAAAAGCAAGGGAACAGGGATGTTCTTGAGGGAGAGGATATCTCACCTACAGGAATAGAGAGAAAATCGACGATCTCTGGTGCTTCAAATTTGTGCATGCTCTATGAAACCAAGATAGCCGCCTTAATGAGAAAGAATGTCTTGTTGGAAGGACAATTGGCATCAGCAGTCACCGGTCGTGATAGTGCAGAGAAGAACTTGTCATGTGCTAATAAAAGTAGGGAGGATTCTGAGAATAAGCTAGCTGAAACAGTGAAGGAGGTAGAGCTACTGAAAGAGAAACTTGCTTGCATGGAGGTAGCTCAAGAGGAAACAATAGTTTGTCAAACATTGTCCACTCTGACAATGTTAGGCTGGAGCATGATGTGGCATTCCTCAAAGCTGTTTTGGATGACACCCAAAAGGTGAGATACGATGACATCCACTGTATTATTCCATTAGCCTTGTAATTCTTCGAAGAACTTTAACTATTTGTGTCTTCAATAAATTCAGGAACTACAGTCTACAAGAGGAGTGCTTGCAGCAGAAAGGGCAAGAGCATTCCAACTCCAGGTACAGTTTTGTACTTGTGTCTTCATGTTTCATCTCCCGAGTCGGGTTTACATGTCAAGACATCCTTCAGATTGCAGTTAGTAATTTATTAGACAACTCCCTGTTACGTTGTGGATGAAAATGGTTGCCTCTGGATTATCCAAGAGGGAGGGAGCATACGATCTCATGCACCTCACTATAGTTCTAGCTCACTTTCTAAGAGTTTTTGCATATATATCCCTTTTTAAATGAAAATGGTATAAATCTTTCCTACTTTTGCATGTCTGTATACTGCACATGTGAATTCTGTGACATACTTCTTTTGGCAAACTTATATCAAGATATCCATGGAACATTCCATTTTCTTCTACATCACTCCTTAAGAGATTGGAGGTTTTACTTACTGGAAAGGGCATGCATGACGATTAATTTGCATATGATGGGTATACATGGAAATGTGAATCTATAATAGATTATTTTTTCCTCATAAATTTCACCTTAAGAAGGGAATATGTGCAGAAAACCCCTTTGTGTGGAGAAAGGGTGGATGAATCCAGGCGCTCTCATTCCATTTCTATTTCTTCCAGGTGGAAGTTTTTCATCTCAAACAGAGGTTGCAGTCCCTGGAAAACAGAGCGCCTACTCCCAGGAAACCATTTCATGTGTAAGTCAGGCATTAATCAGCTTACTTCGGCAGCTTTGCTCCACTCTGATAGAGCTTAACCTCCAAAGCAGTATCTTTCCTGGGTATCGAGCTGTCTGTACATAAGAATTGGCCAACATGTTTTGTTTATTAGAGATTTCAGAGTGATGCTCCCGAGTTGGTTGCCCGGACACTGTAAGTTTATAACCTTGGTCATGAGCTAAGCCTTCTGATCTTTGTTTCCTCCAGTTTCTAAGTAAATGAGTCGAGGTTCAAATCTTACAGCAAAAATGTCATGTCGTTTTGCATGCGTGCGCTCGTGCATAGCAGGTCCATACAATTTTTTTGGAAACTAGTTGCTACTTGCTACAAACTAAACTAGCCACTTCATGTATCTTACTAGTACATTACATGAAACAGGTTCCTTCTTCCTATTTCTAGAACAGAAATGAGAAATGTAAGGTATCCTTCTAAATGGACTTGCCAGGAAAGATTGGGGTGTGAGATCCAGTAAAACTTGTTCACAACGCAAATCGCAGTATCACCAAGGACAAAGGGCCAAGGGAATTGCGAAAGGACATTAAGATACGAAAGAAAAATGACAAGATTGGCATGGGTACATTGTGCAGAGTCCATGAATATATCCAGTCTGCAGCATCATAAAGCACAGAACTGGCTTCCCATATCAGGAGGTTCTTCTAACAGCTTCATGTTTCATGCTGTCATTGCCTCTCTCCATGGCAGTGCTTAGCCGCCAAGTCTAAACTGCCCTGTCTGCTACAGCTTTGGCCTGGTCGCAGTACATTAACAACAGTCTCTACATCTTGCTCTAGCTGCCTGATAATATTGTGGGTAAAAGGAATTTGTGAAGGGAGTAAAATGTTTCCAGCACGAGCCACATGTGACATGGCAAAATAATTTGAGATATATGCACCAAAAATCCTATTAAAAGCCTATTTGTGTCGTCCATCTTAAATTTGTATTATTTTATATACCCTCTTACGCGATATAACTGTGCCCAAAAACCATGCCGTCACGTGACAGAATAGAAGAAAACTGTCAACGAAGGGCTGTTAGGAAGTTATATTTTATGTGAAATATTTAAAATAATCCTGAACCATTTGCAAAAAACCTTTTTAAATTTTTTTTTTTTTTCAGTATGCCACCCTCCCTTGCCCCCCTCTCTCTCCAACATCACTCAGCTCCCTCTCTCGCTCTGCTCTTAAACGCATGTCAGAGCCGGAGGGCCTTGGGCACCACCATATGGTTCGTCGTACTTCTGATGCCTCTACCATGTTGTGTCACCCCCCGATGCGGAACAAGATGTAGAACACATTTGTGAGCACTGCGGCCGTGACATGCGCAGCAATGACATTCTGCTTCTGAGTAATTGAGCTCCTAAAATAGAATTTGAGTTGGCGCTGGTTAGATGAGAGATCAGTTGAGAGAGGCAGAAGGAGGAGGAGGAGAAGCAAGCACATAGGGGAGAGATTGAGGGATGAACGACTACTGCAAGATCAACACGAGGGCGAAGTCTAGATCCATATATTTCTCCGATCTCTCCTTCTCCAGATGCCCAAGTACCCCATGTACTCCGCCTACAAGACGGTCGCCCCCCCAAGACTGCCCCGCCAACGAGCCCTTCCCAAAGGAGGACGACACCGTAGGGAAAAGGGTACCGTCGAATCCACGACACCGTCGAGGGGCGATGGCGATGGGAATGCAATGAACTCCCACTTTGGCGGGTACCAACAGACCCATCATCACCCACAGCCACCCCCACTCTACTCCTCTTCGAACTCCACCTCCTCCCTCAGCCTAGGGTACGTCCCCCTCCTGTAGGCAGCTCCTCCAACAACGACGTCGACATTATCCCCCTCCGCTTCAGCTTCTTCATGAACAGTGACTCTGGTAGCTACACCACAAACCACCCCCATGAGAACAAACAAATAGAGAGAGAAAACAAGTGTTCTTTCCTCACTGCTCCTTTCATGGTTCTCGTTGCATGGTCTTCGAGCTCTCCAACAAAGCAGGGAGTATATATATATATATATATATATATATATATAGAGAGAGAGAGAGAGAGAGAGAGAGAGAGAGAGAGGATGAGGTGGATATAAAATTTTTTTATGAAGGAGTTCTTTATAAATAGTGAGAGTTATTTTAGATTTTTATGCTAAAAATGCCTCACCATTGATGTTCGTTGACGTTCTATTTCACTTCCGTCACGAGATGTGAGGGCAGGGTTTTTGGGACAATTTTTTTCGCGAGAAGAGATAGAACAAAACAATGTAAATTTAAAATGGATAGACAAGTAAATCGACTTTTAATAGGGTTTTTTTATGTAAATATCCCAGATTTTTGCTTGGTGAAGTGCCTCTATGCATGCCGGGCAGATGAGATCATTAAACCAGCAAAGGAAGAAAGAAAAGACAAATGAAATATTCAGCATTAAAGGAAGGGAGAAAACATGCCTATCGAACTGCATGCGGCCTGCAAAGCAGCTAATTCAACAGTTGCATTCAAAATGCCCATACAAAGCTCATTTATTATTATGGGAAAAGATTTAGACAAAATAAAAGGGCATTAGAAATGTGAAAAATAGGGGAAATTGTGAGTCTTTTTTTTTCTCTTCTTCTACACAGATAGTAATCATTTTCTCCCATCATCCTTTGCATTGAATGAGTAATGATCCTTTGCAAGAGAGTAACTTGTGCCTCCATGCAGATAGATACAAGCCTCCGAGTAGGGGTGTCAATGGATGAGTTTGGGCTGACCCAATTTAAATCCAGTCCAGTTCAATATTAAGATAACTCAACCGAAGTTCAACCCAAATTTAATGGATCAAAGTAAAGAAAATCTATGCTGGTCCATTGGGGGCCGTTTCAATCAGTCCATCAAACCAATATGAAGATAGATTCACTATTTTAATTTAAGTATGTTTTAATTTAGAGAGAATTGTTGGTGTGGTGGGGACCGATTTATTTATTTAAACATATTTTTAATGTATCTGTTGCTATGGTGGTTAACCCAATGGGCCAACCCGTGTCCAATTCATCAAGTGATGAGTTTGACAATGGGCTTCAAAGGAGTTCTATGGGCCTTCATATTTTAATCTAAATTGAGTCTGAATTGGACTGTCCATTGGGCTTCAAATTAACCCAACCCATTGACACCCCTACCTCCGAGTAAAGAGGCTAAAACACATCACTCACGCATGGTTGTCCCAACTTGCCATGAATTACCACAAAGTTGTTACCAACATAGTCTATGATACCACTTGGTTTCTGAAGGCTTTAGGTGAGATAAGTACTGTGACAGAAGCCTTTGAACTAATAATGCCAAAGCACCTTCCCTCTGGGGGAATACAAGGCTACAACTCCACTACCTTGCGATGCCTATGAGATAGTTCAAACCACTGGTGCGAAGAAAGTCTCTCCATAAAATACTATTTTATACTTCACAGTGTTGACGACAAAGAACAAGCAAAGAACTTGATGAAATACATAATGTCTAGTTTACCAGAAATCAAGCACAACTTAAAACTTCAAAGAGAAATACTTACTACAAGAGCATTTTTGCAATAATGATGATGATGTAGTCGATCCTGACTTGCTCTTACAGGCTTGAAGCTTGGGAGACCATCTAAGCTCTGAGAGGACCTCGTGCTAAAAACTTGGGATGGAGGTCAAGTACCCTGCTTGACTCGATTCTCTCCCAACTTGCAAAGAAGTCGATCCCCGGGACTATCTTTCGACGGTCAAGTTAGTGAAGATTAAGTCCGCGGTGTAGAAGAATACCTTAAGATGGGGTAGATACAAAGAGAGAGCTAGCAGTGGGACATCCCCTTTTACTTGTAACTGCTGGGCATCCTTTGAAGTCCTTGCCATGTGAGGGGGAATCTCATCCTCCGATATGAGATTTCTCAAGAAAAACTCAAGTGTTGCTTATGTTTCTCTTGAGCCCTTAATCAGCCATGGATTGTAAGAAAGTAGTTCTATTAGTGAAAAATAAGTGTTTCTCTCTCTTCTCCTACCAATAAGATACTCGTAATCCACATCATCATTGTTGTAACTTGTAGGAAAAAATACCCAATAATACACCATATTAATCCATATGTACACCCTCAGATTTTCAATATTGTTCTCCATACCTCGATAAAAAAAAATTACAATTATATCCCTGCGGTTAGTTAGCCGTTAGAATTTGAGGAATATTATGCTATTATCTAACGAATTGTTAAAAAATAAGTCAATTTACTAAACTATCTTTTTAAAAGTGAGGGTGTACTACTAAAAGAGAAACAATGATAGAACGAAGAGAGATAGAGAGAGAGAGAGAGAGAGGAGAGAGAGAGGAAGATAGAGAGATAGTAGGAGAGGAGAGAGGAAGAGTTGCACTCCCTCTAGTTCAGAGAGAGAGAGAGAAGAGAGATGTGCTAGAGGAAAGTCAACCCTCTATATCTGTAGTACCAAAAAAATCCATTAATAAAATTATAGATAATAGAAAATTTATCTATTAATAAATTCAATTATTAAAACGATACACATCATTATTGCACGTATAACCCCTACAAATTTTGTAAAAATGTAGTTATACTTTAAATAATGTTCTCTAATGACCCATCATGAAATTTGGCATAGAAAATCGTTTGGACTTAGTTTAGAATTTATGCGACTTATTAGCATAATTAAGGAATAAGTCGAAGAACCCATTATTTTCTGACCCAAAGTGGATTATAAATAAAAATAAACATGTGGGTAGACTTTAAATAATATGGATGATAGCCCATTATGATATTTGGACCAATGGACAATCTTGGCCCATGATAAATTCTTAATAAAAGGATATTAAAAATCCAATAAGTAAAGTAAGTACATGGTTGTACAATTAAGCTCACACGAGTTTGGGCCAAGAGTAAGAGCCCAAATGATGAAGTTAGAAATATTGACATGAATAATATTTAATTGAAATAAAAATATGAAATTACTTGAATAAGTGTGATAAATGATTTACATAAGGATAAATGTGATAATTGGAATTAAATCAATACCCATTAAGTCAAATTAGTAATGGGTTTACTAATGGTCCTAGCATAAAGTTTTGGCCCCAATTATGAAGAGTCCCCATGAGATGAGAATTAAATAAGTGAAATTCGTACCTAAAATATTAATAAATAGAAAAGGGTTAAGATAATGAGTATTTTAACTCTTAATCATCTTAGAAAGAGTCTAAATCTAGTATAACTCAATAGGACTCTATCCTAATCTAAAATTGGGATTTAGATGAGAGACAATTGGGTTAAATATAAGAGACCTAAATTAAATAGGAAAATTCGTAACTATATTATCTCTTAATTAAAAAGGGGTCATTAAAGTACTAATATGACTCATATATATCTTAATAAGAGTCCTAATCATATCCTAAACCATTACCCACGAAATTAAGCCTCTCCCTTACCCAATTAGATAGATATAGCAAGAAAAATATGTGATAATTATGGAAATTCGAAATTAAATGAAAAGGAAAGAGTTTAAGGTGATTAAGGACTCTAATAAGCATTAAAACACCCCAAGTTTCATCTCATCCCACCCCAAATCGTGGCTGGAGCTTTGGAGACAAGTAGGAGGCAATCTAGAGGAAGAACTTGGAGAAGAAGGGGCTAGAGCTTGGCTTTCTTCTTCAGATTTTCGACTACAAACTAGGGTTTTCTTACTCCATGAAAAAGGTAGGCAATCTCTCAAGAAAAAATCGTGAAAATTCTCTAGGTAACCTCTTCAAAAGCCCTATGGTTTCGTATATTTCGTTCACACCATTTCATTTGGCGAATTAATTCGTGAATTCCTGCTGTCACCATGACCCGAATCTCATGTTTTCTCTAATACCTTGCACGTACTTGTCCATGCTATAAGAAAATTCTCATTATACTACAAAGTAATAGCTTTCAATGCCCCTAGTCTTGCTTGATTTGATCTCCCATGAGGATAATTAATCTTTGAATATTTATCAGATCTGTGCACTCGACCATCCTTGTTTCCTTTTTAACCCTCGTGCCACTTGACATCATTCCATCATAAAATTATCATAAATACTACTACATTTGGATTTCAAACGCCGCTGGTTTCGTATTTTTCATTATGTATACACATCTGAATAATTCGTGGAACACTGACTGCGCCTGTTTAGTTACCAAAAGTAACCTGATCAATGCTATCTAAACCTTGTCTATTTTCAAATTAATCGTGCATGTTGATAGATGTACATGTCTACTTCGTTTAAAACTTGTTTCGTGCTTTTTGGATCACCGTGCGATTTTATACGGATTTTAGAATGACCCTGTGTTAGAAGGGTCCACCCAGAGAAAAATAGAAAAAGGGCCGGACATCCCTGTTATCACGGCGGCGCGATCCGTCGCGATACGGGAGGTCGCGGCCGACTAAGGCGACGCGTTCATAACGCGCTGCATGTACCGCCGCATTCTCAACCCCGAAACCGGGCCAGACAGGCCGGTTCGCCAGTCGCGCCAGGCCGCCCCGTCGCGACTTGGACCGCGATGGGAAACTCTCGCCGCGTTAGCAGTTTGACGCGCCCATGTGCCCCGTCGCGACGTGATCGCGACGGTCACCCCGTCGCGTTCTTGAAATTTCGGCCAGAACCTTTAATTGCTCTTATATCCCTGCTTTAAATGCCATCTAATCCTTGTACAAGTTAAACCATGTACTGTTAAGCTTAATAAATGATCTGAATATTTTATTGGGTAATATTTAAATGATTCTTATTAATTTTAAAAGCCGTGAGCACGACTTATTCTATTCTCATGATTTCTTTACACTTGCACACTAAACATTATTTTGCCATTTGACCCTATTAAATTACTCAATAATGTATCTGGTGATTAAGTGAAATTAATTACCTAATTTCCCTATTATTTAAATGACACATGTCTTCGTTTTATTCGCGTGATTTGTACACCGTTATCGTGTCCCTCTGCCTTCAAGCACTCGAGGTAAGACAGACAACTTGTTCATTATACACTTTTTCTTGACATGGACCACCTCTCCACCGGGAATACTCTCGATGGACTAGGGACTTCTTGTCAAGATCTCCGTAAGTCTTCTTGGCTTTGGCGCACGTCCTTAGTCAACGACTGGTTGTACCCTTTAAATCCCGATTACACTCCTAGGGATCAGTACGATCCAAACAGCCTTAGTGAGATCTCTCTTATCTTGTGATCACACGGACCACCTGGCTCGTGTACGCGGCACGGCTATTGGGGCGGTTTGTGACTTCTACCAGACTGCCCGTATCCGACTTGGTACTGTGCAACCGTCTATCGTGTTTTATCGTTGTTTAACGATTATACCCCTATCTCATCTACTATCCTTGTACTCTCATCTATTCACGTTCACTCTACTATCTCGCTATTCCTCTAGTACCCTCTTGAGACTCTTGAGCTGTTGTGGCTCCCATTGCTTGTACTATACATGACTGTCTCGCCATAATATGGGTCTGGTGACCCTACTGACTTGAATGCATACTGTGCAGGGCACGGAAGTGTCCGAGGGGCTCCAATCTAGTCTGGGGCAGAGAGCCACCCGAAAATACCTGCAGGGCTATTGACGGTGTTCTGCATTGCACCGGTTCTGACTATCTCGACATTGGCTAGACATTTAATTGTTATACTATTATCTGAGGAGTTCAGACGTACTGTACCATTCGGTGCTATTATTGTGCTAGCACTGACTGTTAAACATTAGTTTTAAGGAGTTCAGACAAAATGTACTATCGTTAAACACTACTGTCCCAAAGTGACCTTGTCGTACTCGACTAGTGCACCGTTGTGCAACCATACACGCTATCTCTTTACATGCAATCTCGTTACACGTATCTTGATATACAAACTATCTCGTTTACATGCCACCTTGATACAAGCTATCATATTACATGTCATTTTGATACACGCTATCTTGTTATACACTATCTTGTTACACGCTATCTCGTTATGTTTGTCATCCTAGTTTTGCAATACTCTTGAGAAATGTATTACCGTTCACTTGTTATCTTGTACTATTACTCTCTCAACTATACATGATCGTTCTCTCTAGTTAACCTGCGTTACAAGACATTAATCACTTAAAGCATGCTTGTTTTACACAAGATATAAGTCCTACTGAGCGGTATCGCTCACCTTCGTTATTTGTTATTGTGTTTTCAGGTAAGTCAGTGACAACCTTACACACAACAACGGGATTGAACTGGAGTGATGAGCGTCCTGAAGTCATAGTGATGGAGTGTCCCTTAGTACCTTAGAGTCTAGTTAGATATTTTGCTTTAGATTTCTTTTCCAATGTAATAATGTCATTGAGCCCTATGTTTTGGCTTTGATTAGTGGTTGTAATAGTTTAGATATTATCAATAAAATGATGAGTTCTATACAATTATTGTTCATTAGATTCTCTGATATTTGCGAATGTATGCGCATTTACTTACCATACACGTTGCTCATGCTCCCCCCGATTTATTTCCGCTGCTAAATTGGCGGGGCATGACAATATCCAACTGGGGATGGAGAGAGAGAGAGAGGAGGAGGAGGAGGTGTTGGAGGGGAAGAGAGAGAGGAGGTGGTTGTGGTACCAGAGAGTGGAGAGGAGAGGATGAGGTTGTGGTGGTGGTGCTAGAGGGGAGTAGAGAGGGAGGAGGTGCCTGAAGGGGTCACCCCCCTTCGATACTAATGGGGAGGGGGAGAGAGAGAGGAGAGGAGGTTTCCGAAAGGAGTCACCCTCAATTTTGATTGGGGTTGGAGAGAGTTGGTGGGAGGGGCCAGAGAGAGAGAAGATAGGTGAGAGAGAGTGATTAAAAAATAATTCTTTAAGAAATATAGATGAAAGTTAGTCTTTTTACTCTTTTTATTCACTATAGTTGGGTTAAATGGATGAATGAATGGCAAGAATTATATGATGAAATACGTGATTATAGGCATATGGAGAACACCATTGAAAATTTGGGAGTACACAATGAATACGGTGTATTATAGGGGTATGCATGTATTTTCCTCTAACTTGTAAAATTGCTCTTGTATTAAGTATTTCTTAACTCCAAAATTTAAAACATATTAATAGGTCAAAGTACAATTAAAAAATGTAAAAAGTTTACTGCACTTGAGAATTGTATTTTCTCGTGTGCACTTCTTACTTTTCATTAGATGAGCACAATGTGACCTAGTGTATGGCTAATGAAAGGCCAAAGTGTATGAGAAAGTGCAATTCTCATGTACATTTAATTTTTCTCTAAAAAAATGAACATGTCTTATTGGCTACTTCACTTTTGGGAACATCTGTCACAAGCATGGTTGAAGTAGCTTCCAACAACAGAAAGGTGCTTCGAAAGTTCTCGTTACACCATTTAGTAAAGAACAAACACTACTTTAGTTCCGTTAGTCAAGTTTATGCAACCAAGGAGCAAGCACATCTAAAACCTTGAAAGAATCTAGAATAAACAAGGAAAAAAGAGTGGACAGAGGTTTGGGTGGGATGGGAGGTACCTGGTTTGATCCCATAGTGGGTTGGGGCCACTATGAAACTAAAAAAATAACAACTTCATATCAAATGAGAACCAAATAAATCGCCTTTCTTGGAAACTAGAAGCATAACCTAAAGATCTTGGTGAAGTTTGACTAGCTGGGTTGCTGAAGGAAATCGAAGGCCCTTCTCACCATGGTCTAGTGAGGTTTTTCCTGCCTCTACTCACGTTCGTGAAGAAAAGAATGGGGGGAGAAGGAGCAAATGGAGGCAAAGAAATCAGATTTCAGATCCCAAATTACGAAAAGTACGAACGAAAGAAGAAAGAAGAGAAGTAGCCCTTAAATCTTAATAATCCCCATCATCCTGCACAAAAGTTGTGGACAGGAAGTAGGACTCCCATCGTATGCTCGTTGCCTCACTTACCTGCAACTTTCTCATGAGTATTTTCATAAACATTTCCCAATTTGTGCTTTAGAATAGATTCCCACCCAAACACAGCAAAGTTGATGCGAGACAGTCTAGTGGTGATGCACCAACATAGTTTAGGTGAGAGATCAACAATGACACATACGAGACAAATGTGCAAATGGACACACGATAGCTCAGATGACATGCTCAAACAGAAACGATGTTGAAGATCCGTCCTTGTGCAATAGGAATGTCGGACTGTCAGTATTTAGGAACTATCACTAACTAAAGATGAGTCCACCAACAAGTTCCTAAAGCCATAGGGAAAGAGGCCACGCACTCACAACCTAGTAGGTATCCCACCTCACACTGGTGGCAAAGAAGATTGAATACTAGAGAAAAATAAAAGAAAGGGTGAGCACGTACCACCATGCGACTGAGTGGGAGATGTTGTTCGGCGATTGAGTCTCTTGGGGAAAATGAAGAGAGGAGTACAACGGAGAGGCCCACCCTTCGTAGTTGTAGGTTGGTAGATCTCATGGGTTACAATGGACCTGGGTGTGGACAACTACGCGATGGAGACCATGGCTTTAGGCGGTGGTTATGGAGAGACATGAGTAGACCAATAGGGCTGGTGTGTCTGATACATATTGGAGTAGTCACAGGCTTTGAGGCAACCACAAGGTCGCAACGGGGTCTCACATCATCTATTTAGTGCTAGCATTAGGTGCTGAGTATGCTAATCACTCTTTGGGTCACTTATAATCTTTATTGGTATTGTGACATTTCATTCAATATACTTAGTATTATTGCCTTATACAGTTTGTGCACAATAAAGTTCACAAACTTGTGCAAATGAGGATTAGATCATAAACGAGATTATGATAATGAGATTGATTCTTTAAAACACAAGTTTGAAATGTTCCTATCATAGGACACTTGAGAGGGACATCAAATGGGTCATATAGATCAGTGCATGATACACCTATCCATATGATGGAGGTGATTGATGTTAGAATAGTTTATGTGGAGATACTAAGGGTATCATGCAGATGTTTATTAGAGAATGAGTTCGCTGAACTATCTGCTGTTGAGAATGCTAAATAGTAATGGATAACTAACTATCAATTAGGATTCTTTTAGGCATAGTAGTGTAATGGATCCTCATATTGAGACATCAAGAATGTCTTGCGTGGAGATTTATGTGCTTTAGCGCCAATTTATAGGTTTGCCCTCTGTGGATCTAATACAGTATGATAATTAGGTATAAGACAGATCATCCAAAGGCAACTGAGTGATCAACATGCTTCACTCTCAATATCATAAGAGAGAATGTCCCACAAAGTCATAACCGAAAATCCTAGCCAAGGTTGCTTAGTTTATAGAAAGGAGTTTCTATCAATTCGGAATCAAAATAGGACTAGATTTGTGCCATACCTATTTGCAGAGTCTTGGACATTACATGAATGAAGGATTAGAGAGAGAGAGAGAGAGAGAGAGAGAGAGAGAGAGAGAGAGAGAGAGAGAGTGCATGCAAGAAAGAGATGCAGAGAAGATAGAGAGAGTGCATGAGAGACAAATAAAATCAAGACTACACAAATTTAGTTTAAATTACACAATTATGATTTAGGTTACATAAAGTATGGTCCATCACATAAATATAGTCCATATTACACACATTTGGTCAAAAAATCACAAATAGCCTCCAAGTTACACAATTTGACCACAAGTTACATGATTAGCCTCAGTTACACAAATAGGCCCAGATTACACAATTAGTACACAATTAACCCCAAGTTACACAATTTGACCTCAAGTTATACAATTAGCCTTAGTTACACAAATTACACAATTAGCCCTCAAGTTACATAATTAGCCCCCAGATTATACACATAACCCACACATTATACTATTAGCCCCCATGTTACATAATGAGGCCCAAGGTCACACAATTTGCCCTTATGTTACACAATTAACCTCCAAGATAGACAATTTAGCCCTAAGTTACACAATTAACCTCAGCTCCACAAATAGGCCTTGGATTACATAATTAATCCCCCAAGTTACATAATTTGGTCTCTAAGTTACATAATGGGAATTTTTGTGAATAATCTTATTTTAATAATATTTATCCAAATATGCCCACCCTAAATTTATTTACAAACTATGCATATTTCTTCCAACTTTACAAACTTGCTACATCTTCTTTATGTTTTATTATTTTTAATGCCATATCACCCATCCCATGGAGAGAAATAGAGAGAGAAAACAGTAATGTAGGGAGAAGGAGATGATAGTGCAGAAGAGAGAGAGAAAGTGTAACGTGACCGTTCGGATTGTAGTTTGGTTGGCTTGTGGCCAATGTGTGTGGCCTTGGGTTTAGTTTTGAGGTTTGGCAGGTCGTATGGGTGTTGTGGGCCGAAAATACGGACCAACAGTCTCACTGGTTCTCTGTTTGAGAATTCGACGGGGGAGGGCGTCGCATTTAGAACGCGTTCTCCGCCTACGTCGTGTTCTCCTCACCGCTTGTTTTCGGTTTTCAACTACATGAGCGACGCATGACGCATGGATGGCTGACGCATGGTGTCAGTTTTCGGAACGCATCGGCCTGGAACGTCGCGTTCTTAAAGCGACGGCCTGCTATGTCGTGTTCTTGATTCCAACTACTAAACTGACTTTAGGTCGGCCAAACAGAGAAGGAAGCTTTATTCAGTGGAGGGAAGGAGTTTTGAAACTTTTTTGGGTGATTTGACTCTAAAGCTTGTGGTTCTGCATGTTCTTGGCGTGAGGAGGTTGTACGGAGCATGAGAAAATGCCAATCGATTGAAATTCTTCGTGTTGGTAGGGAGATTCTCTTCGTTGTTCTTCGTTTTTGTATAGTTTGATGGATTTGATGCATGTAAAAGGTTTTGGTAGGTGTATGTATGTAGGTAATGGTTTATGACGTTGTAATTGATCATAGAAGGTTAAGTATGAGTTTTGTGGAGTTTCTGGTGCAAGTTTTCTGGACCAACATTCTGTATGTGAACGCGACGGACTCCACGGTCACGTTCTGAATGCGACGGACCGACCCGATGCATTCACATCCTGAATGAGCTATATCGGGGTGTCGCATTCTGAACGCGACACCTAATCTCGATGCGTTCATATGTTCCGAGGCTTAATGGTCATGTTTGAGGATTGTGGGTCTTATAGACCATGGTTAATGGTATTTGGCTATTGATAAAGGTTCATGGTCACACAGTAAAGGTATTGGACATCATGTTTACGTGGTTTGAGTGTGAGATTGGGCTTGGTAGTTGCCTTTTTAGCTGGGTACCTCAAGTTCTTTGTAAGTCAGGCACGTTGTACTCGGGGTTTGTCTCGATACTATATGTACCGTCAAGGTCTATGTCATCTTCTTGGACACCCTCACTCGTTTGTCGAGTTGTATGTCTAGCTGAGGAAAAGATGGCAGTGGGGCAGCGACTTGTGGTGTGGTTGGTTCTTTGCTCAGTCGCTTGTAGCACACTCGTGTTGGGGGGACGGACACCAGTATATATATATAGTGGTCCCCATCTAGTCCCGTGTTCCACAACCTTACTCTAGGGACTCCAAAATCCCTAGAGGTGTGTCAGGCGTGGGTCTGCAACTTGGTAGCTAGCAGGTGGTGTTGGTTGACTCCATAATTCTTGTTTTTGCAGAGGTAGAGCTGCAGTTAGACTTTTGTCTGTGACTGTGAGACTAAGAGGTTTCCTATGTGGTTTGTGCAGGTCAATAGCTGGTGTCGTGAATCAGACTTCACGACCTGAGTGTAACGTTGTTCTCTTTTAGCACGTACCCTGTACATGGTTTGCTATTTATTTATTAGTGCTCAGTACTTACTGTTCAGTACTTGTCTACTTTTAATTGCAGTATATAGTTCATCATATGTTTAACTCTATTAATTGATTAGTATATATAGTTGTTCACTCCTGCTCCTCGTGTGTTTTGTGTTGCGTTGATTTTGGAGAGTTTCCCCTACTGAGCTAGTGACTTGCGAGACTCACCCCCCTACTTTCCCCTTTCAGGTGACGGAGAGTAGGAAGGTTCCCGTCTCTTGTCTATTTTGAGCCGCACCGTAACGGAGGGGGGCCTACCCCACCAGCAGTGTAATTTACTTCCTATTTTACCTCGGAGTATGTCCCAAGTTGACGTACTTTGTTTTCTTTGACTTTAATTGGGAACTTTCTATATAAACTATGTAAATATATGTGAGATTGTATAAAGTATGCGATCTTATGTGTGTTTAATGGATTTTCTTTTATGTTCTCATAGACTTGAGTAATGGTATCCCTAGTGAGGCTTCAGCCTGTTCGCGGGAGGCAGAGTCATTTCAGACTTGTTATTAGGTTATCGGGTTTGAACGAAGAGGACCACTACAGAAAGAGGGCGAGAGAGAGAGAGAAAGAGAGCCGAAAGAGAGAGAGATAGCAGTGTGTGTGTGTGAGAGAGAGAGAGAGCACGGTGGGAGAGAGAGAGAAGTGCATGGGGGGAGAGAGAGAAGCACCGTAGGGGAAGAGAAGTGTATGCGAGTGGGAGGAGGGAAAATGGGGGCGGAGAGAGAGGCACTTAGGGGGAGATGTGTAGAGAGAGAGAGGTGCAAGGGAAGAAGAAAGCCACTTTGCATTTGTGCGGTGTCTAGCGCCTTAATAAATCAGATTTTGTATATATACCCTTAGTTAGATGATTTGATTAAAACTTTAAATTTGGGGAGTTACAAATTCTAAACAAATGTAATTAAGAATCCTACTAATTTTAAATGAATTTTGACACATGCATGAAACTTTAAAATTTCAAATCATCTCAAAATTAATTTTCTAAGAAGATGGTGTATTTTTAAATTATTTAAAATAAATAAATTTTTTATATTATTTTTTTCTTATTAAATTAATTAATGATAGTAATTAACTCTGAGACAAACATGGCATATTTCATAAGTGGTTTAAATTTCATGAATATTAATTTGATTAATTATTAACAGTTTAAATGTTAATTATGAACAATTCATATTTTAGATTCAAAAGATGTCGTAAGCGAGATAGAGGAAGGTGATGGCAAAGCACGTAATGACTCGTTGCAATCAAGGCGACACATACATCGCATGTAACTGAAATTAAATTTAGTCTATATAGCTTATATGCATTCTTTGTAGCTCACACTAATTCAATGTAACTTACAAACTTTCAGTGTAACTTACATTAATTCAGTGACATTTACATAATTTCAATATAATTTACACAATTTCTATATAGCTTACACATATTCTCTGTATCTTACACTAATTCAGTGTAACTTACAGACTTTTAATGTAGCTTACACTAATTCAATAACACTTACACATTTTTAATGTAACTTACACTGATTCAGTAACTTACATACTTTCAGTGTAGCTTACTTACACACTTTTTCTACAGCTTACACTAATTCAGTGTAACTTACACGAACTCATTTTAGCTTACACTAATTCAACATAACTTACACATTTTTAGTGTAGCTTACACAATTCAGTGTAACTTACACAATTTCAATATAATTTACACATTTTCTTTACAGTTTACACTAACTCGGTATAACTTATACACTTTTCTACCGCTTATACTGATATTGTGTAACTTACACAAATTTACTGTAGCTTACACACTGTACAATTATAAACAACCACTCATGAACAACCACTTAACATTTATTTCATTTGTACAATCATACACAAACATTCAAATTTTAAGGTATGTGTCAAAATTCATCTAAAATCAAGAATATTCATAATCTTGTTTTTTTCATAATTTTTGACCTTCAAAATTTAGCGTTCTAATCAAATCATCTAATTATGAGTATATATACAAAACTTTATTCTTTTAAGATCCCTAAACACCACTAATTCACAACATGGGTCCTTGTGCACTTCTCTCTCCCCCCACCCTCTTCTTTGCCCTCTCTCTCTCTCTCTCTCTCTCTCTACCTCTACCGTGAGCACTTCTCTCTCTCTCTCTCCCCCATGATCTTCTCTCTCCTCTTGCCATTGTGAGCAGTTCTCCCCCAAGTGCTTCTCCCCCCCACTTTCTCTCCCTCCTCCCACCCACATACATTTCTCTCCCCCCTCCGTCTCTCTATCTCTCTCTCTCATTGCTATCTCTTTCTCTTTCGGACTCTCTCTCTCCCTCTTTCTCTCTCTCACACTACCATCTCCTTCTCCCTCTATCACTGCTCTCTCCTTGTTTCTCTCTCTCTTGTCATGACAGTGCTACACGGCGGCGCTGCGTAGTGACGAGATGGATGGCAGCACTGGGAGTGCTCTCTCTCTCTCTCTCTCTCTCTTCTCTCCATGGGATTGGTGATATGACATAAAAATAATAAAATATAAAAAAGATGCGACAAATTTGTACAATTAGCAAAAACTAGGCACTATTTTTCTAAATAATTTGCGGTAGATATATTTAAGTAAATATTTATTAAAATAAAATTATTTAAAAAGATTCCTTTACATAATTAGCTAAACTCATACAAATAGGGTCCAACTTACATAATTTGCCCCCAAATTGCATAAATAGCATCCAAGTTACACAATTAGGCTCCAAGTTAAATACTAGCTCTCAAGTACACAATTTGACTCCAAATTATATAATTAACCTCGATACACAAATAGGCCCATAAATTGTACAATTAGTCTAAATTACACAAATACTCTTAGATTATACATAAATAGCATCCAAGTTACACAATTAGGCTCCAGTTAAATAACTAGCTCTCAAATTACACAATTTGACTCCAAATTATATAATTAACCTCGATACACAAATAGGCCCATAAATTATACAATTAGTCTAAATTACACAAATAACTCTTAGATTATACAATTAGGTCTCTCTCTCCTATGGATATATCTCTCTTGTGCATCTTTATCTCATGCTCTCTCTCTCCTCTTCATCTCTCTTTCATGTGTACTCTCTCTCTTGTGTGCTCTCTATCTCCCTCTCGCACTCTATCTTTATCTCTCATTCTCTCTCTCTCTCCCCTTATGCTTTCTCTTCCTCTCCCCCCCTTTCTTTGTCTCCCTTTGTGACGACTCAACCAGCAAACTGGCCCAACAACCGTGCTAGTTGGTAGACTTCCCAAAAGGTCACCCATCTTGGGACTACTCCCAACTGAACACGCTTAACTTCTTAGTTCTTTTCTTCCTCGAGCTCTTAAAATGACTAGTTCGAGTTGTTGGTAGTTTGCTAATTTAGTCCATTTAACATATTCTTATATGGGGTGTTACAATCTACCCCTCTTATATAAGCGACGTCCTCGTCGCTGCTCACATATAGCACACAATCAAACCCCAGCTTTCAAGAGGTAGCCCCCACAGGCTCAAAAGGTGGCTCCCACTATGTAGCACTTTGCGCCATTATGGCCTCAAGAGGTGGCTCCCATAGCGTAGTATTTTACCCGTGTGGCACTTAGTTCCTGCACTTCCAGCTAGGCAAGACTCTGATACCATTGTGTGACGACCTAACCAGCAACTGGCCCAACAACCATGCTAGTTGGTAGACTTCTCAGGAAGATCACCCATCTTGGGACTACTCCAACTGAGCACACTTAATTTCATAGTTCTTTTTTTGCTCGAGCTCTTAAAATGACTAGTCCGAGTTGTTGGTAGTTTGCTAATTTAGTCCATTTAACATATTCTTATATGGGGTGTTACACCCCTCTCTCCCTCGCATGCTCTCTTTCAATCTCTCTCTCTATGCACGTTCTTTACTCTCCTCCTCACACACCACCTCTCTCTCTCTCTCTCACTGCTCTCTCTCTCTCCTCCGCACTCTCTTTCTCCCCACGATGGCGGGCTCTTTTCTCTCTCTTTTGAAGAGGATGTTGACCTAGTTTTTTAAAAAAGAAGAAAACAAAAAGATGTGGCAAAATTGTACACACAGCAAAAAAGACATAATTTTTGAATGAATATATTTGAGTAAATATTTATTAAAATAAGAAGACCTATATTTTATTGGGTGAGGTTGTTAATAAATAGGGGAATCAATTGAAAGTCCCTAACTATAAGGGAAGGTCCTTACTGTAACATGATTTAACGTACATTGTAACTAAAGATAACACTTACTGTAATAAGTTACAGCTCTGTCAGGGATTAGAAAATAAATCAAATATCTGTTAAAAACTTTTAATTAATTTACCCTAATAAATATTATATTTTATAATGCGTGTTAGCTAATAATAATTTTTTTATCGATCTATCTCAATTTTATTACAAAAAAAATTTATAATAAATAATTTTCAAATAATAAATCTATATTTAATTTCAAATAAGAATATATTTTTATTTCCTTTCTCCTTATCCGTTAAGTGCATGAAACGGCACAAAACGACGGACCAACCTCCGGACGGGGAGGAGTAATCAGTAAGCGAGCAAAAACTAGCTTGCCGGGCACCGACGCAACCCATCAATGGCCACTCTGGCACGGCTAACCTTCCCTTCCCCTGCCTCCTCCCCTCCTGCGCCGGCCCCGCCCGCTGCTGTTCCGGCCACCGGACCCTCGCCGACGAACTTCCCTGGCCGCCGAGATCCTCCCGCGGGGACCGAGATACAAACCCCCCGCTCGTCGCCGACCGCTCTTTGTCTTCCGGCGGCGGTGAGGCCACCACCTACACCCGCCTCCCCCCCAGGAAGACTTCGTCCTGCCGGACCTGTCGTCCCACGGGTAGAATCCCCCGGCGAGATTAAGCTGAGGACTCGGCAACGGTCAGCCGGGTGGCTGCTGAGAAGGCCTTTGCAGAGAAATGGGACGCAGTGGATGGTGAGGATGACTACGAGGACGTGGACGAGGCAGAGGTGGATGATGGGGAGGAGTACGCGGGAGATGACATCTTCGAGGGTTTGATGGGGTTGGGTTTCGTGGACGAGGAGAGTGAAATGAGGGCCTTTGTTGGCGGCGGCGAGGAGCTGGATGTGGAGGAAGAGGAAGGTGAAGAGAAGGAAAAGGGAGTCCCGGCGGTTATGAGGTGCTTCGACACCGCAAAGATTTATGTGAAGGCGGGAAATGGGCAACGGCGTCGTGGCTTTCCGGAGGGAGAAGTACGTACCATATGGTGGCCCGTCCGGCGGTGACGGGGGTAGGGAGGCAATGTGTATATCGAAGTCGACGGATCCATGAATTCGCTGCTGCCATTCCGTAAGAACGTGCACTTCAGGGCGGGTAGAGGAGGGCATGGACAGGGAGGAAGCAGGCTGGGGCAAAGGGCGGGATGTAGTGGTGAAGGTTGCGCCGGGACCGTGATCAGGGAGGCCATGAAAGGTGGGTGGAGGGTGAGGTGCTGCTGGAGTTGATGCACCCTGGACATCGTGCTTTGCTCTTGCCAGCGGGCGCGGCGGGAGGGGAAATGCTTCTTTCAAGTCAGGGACAAACAGGGTTCCGAAATTGCGGAGAATGGGGAAGACGGTGCTGAAATGTAAGTGCGCATTATGCCTATTATCCAATCTCGAAATATGTGTATGCTATTGCAAATTATGCAAGCGGTGCCATGTGTAATTTCTTATGCTATCAGGATCTGGTAAAGTGAGCTAACTAATAAGTGAACCTTTGGTTATCATGACATGCTTGCGACATCTGATTTCTTTCTATATTCTCTGTCATACAATTTTGTCCTTTCATTTTACATGAAATGGTCGTTAGTATGTTGAATTTTATCTTAATTTGTACAAACATTGTGATTAAGAAGATATAGCAAATGGCTGCCTTTTTGTTCCCTCCATCGGTAGTTATACTTGTTTCATATTGGTCACAGTGGGTAATTATCAATGAGATGTTGATATTGCCAAAATGTAATGAATCTTGTAGGTAAAACTACTCATTTCTGGTGTCACTTAATAGTTGTAGGCTTGTAATCACTATGGATGTGAGACTAGTTTGGTGAATGAAAACTTGTTTCACTTTTCTTCTTGTGGAAAGTTCATTTGAGCTCCAGATTATGACATCTTTTGACAAAAAAGAGGAGTTTTAAAATAGGAATATCTAGTACTTTTTGGTGATTCTGTTGCAGAGAAGGTTCTTAAAACATGTAGAGGCATTTAGGGGAACACCAGAGAAAGGTAGATCTTACCTCAAGCTGCTCGATATATCATAACTGTATGTGCAAAGAAAGTGTAAGCCTAGAAAGTTGTACTTTCGCATAGGCCTCACATATGTAGTGAAGCACCTTCACTCTCATCAGGAAGGAAAAAGAGTGAAGGCCACTGAAGCTGCCTAGCATCAAGAGCCAAATGATCAGAAATATTTTGTATCTCTCTAGTCCATTCAGATTGGTCATTTCTTACTGAAATCCAAGCTCAACACTGAGACTTTGATTTCAGATGATTGAATCTGATGGTGAAGAATAAGCCTCAGAAATTATTTATGACAAAATCAGTATTTCAGCGTGTTTTTTGGTCACCTAGTTTTGATTTTTTTCCCTTTTCAGTTAGAAAAGTGGAATAATCCAGGATAGAGAGATATCTTATTTTTCTTTTTCTGTGCTTCAACTTTCCTCTGTTCCAATCTGATCTTTAGGATGCATATTTGACCAAGAAATATAAGTAAGCTGATTAAACTGTTTCTCTTTGATAAATGGCATTTGGTTTGATTATTTTGGATGAGTAAGACTTCTAATTTTGTGTTTTTCTCTATTGGGGGGAGTTATTGTATTTATTAGCTTTAACTAATTCTTTTCTTTCTCAGGTGGCTGGATTTGGAGCTAAAGTTGGTTGCTGATGTGGGAATAGTTGGTGCACCAAATGCTGGGAAAAGCACACTTCTAAGTGCTATTAGTGCTGCCGAGCCAACAATAGCAAACTATCCCTTCACACATTGCTTCCAATCTGGGTGTAGTTTCACTAGACTATGATGCTACTATGGTTGTAGCAGATTTGCCAGGTTTGCTTGAAGGTGCACATCGGGGATTCGGTTTAGGCCACGAGTTTTTACGACACACAGAAAGATGCTCAGTGTTGGTATGAGACTTGAATTAGCTCATTAATAGTCTTATATATATTTTTTTAGAAATTCGATGTGAAGTTCTTTTACAAGCACTCTTCTGCAGGGATACATATCAGGCCCACTTACAACAAACTAAATCTGAATTTCTTGTTACAAGCATAAAGCATTTGACATAAGCATAGAGATCCTATTAGGTTGGTAGGCACAGAGGAAAATATAAAGACTTTTAAAAATTGGCCCATTTACGTTTCATGAGTCAAAATGTCTTGGCATGAGCATTTTGACTCTGCTTAGCAGTTCAGAAAATGTCAATCACAACACTTGTTGATAAGATGCATAACCAACACTGTCAATGCCCCCACTCAAGCAAATGACAGCACCCCAGTGTGAAGCCACACAACGGGATCCCAGTGAGTGAATTGGCTCTAAATACCATCTTATTGAACTGAACTGCCAATGAAAACTCAAGTTAGTGGTGGAGAGGCGCACAAATGATATAAGTAAGAAATGACTCATGAACACCCGATTTGGAAGTATGGAGCTAAATTGCTTTCACCAACATTCAGCATTTCTACAACCTTTGAGATCTTTCTTATTACACGGTGTTTAGAGGGAAAAACCATAAGGAAATAAGAAGGAAGGAAAATAAGAGGGAGAAAGGCTGCCCTCCTCCCTGATGATGTTTCTGTTTCAGCATGTGCAGTGGATGAAGTAACCTTCTCTACACAGTTTTGAGATCATTTATTATTTGATTAGTAGTTGATGTATTAGGATTTACTGGGCATTGTTGTCATATAATAGGAGCTCTTGGTTATTCAAGATAGAAGTAACATTGGATATTGTTTAAGCCACTTAGTCTATTTTCTGAGTTGGTTTAAGTGTTGTAATTAGTATTGTTCTATTAACTGAAGGGATTTTCTTTGCAAAAAAAAAAAAAACTCCTCACAAGTCTATTTATACCCTTCTACAGTTCAAACTATTTAGCATTTGATGCATTTTAAACAAGTACAGATTTATAAATGATGCTTTTGATATTAGGTGCATGTGGTTGATGGTTCAGCCAACAGCCAGCATATGAGTTTGATGCAGTTCGTTTGGAGCTGGAACTATTTAGCCCAGGACTTGCAGAAAAGCCATATATAGTAGTATACAACAAAATGGATCTTCCAGAGGCATATGAACAGTGGGAGTCATTCAAAAGATGCCTAGAAGATCGTGGCTTGGATCCTTTTTGCATAAGTGCAGCAAACAGACAGGGGACTGAAGATGTTGTTTGCGCTGCATACAAACTTCTGACTGAAGAACGTAATGCAAAGAAGGAAGCTGAAGGTGATCTCCCATTCATCTGTTTGCTTCATTTTCTAATTGGACACCATCTACTATCTCTTGTTGTCAAATGTGATAGTTTCCAATCTTGAAACTGTTGTGCTTTTCAAGCATGCTGGACTTATTTCAGTATCTCTTTTTTTTTTTTTTTGTTTAGATAATGGCCCAGTCAGTGCTCTAAGAATGCAATGTATGACGAGGGCAACACATCAAAAGCAATAGACACTTTCAATTCAGACACTCTTCCCCACACATTTGAATTTCAAGAATTGTTGTTCCTATCATAAGGTTTGATTAATGGATCTATGTATGACCCAGCCTTTGAGAAATATTTACTCGGTTCTCCACCTAAAAGCTTTAAGTATTTGTCCGTTGAATAATCTCATGTCACGTTGTTATAAAAATCAAATGAAAAATATAATGTAGTATCCCTCTCCACTCATTGCCTTAATGTTTTGAATGTGATGGTGATGGGAATGGAAAATTTACAGCAAAGAAGCCATGGGCTGTTTGCTTATTTTGTTTGGTCCATTAAAGCACCACTCGATGTAATTTTCTCTTTTAAAAATTTAGATATTTAGAAAGGTGTATTTTGGTCTTTTGGGCCCTTGGTAGGTGAGAAGGGCCTGTGGGTCTTTAAATACATGTAACCCCCCCACGTTTGGGAATGAATGTTTTGAAGAAAAAAAATGGCTTAGTGTCTGGTGAGAGAGGTGCGCCCCTGTTCATCTTCCTCCTCCACCTCCTTCACTCCCTTCCCAGTGGATTCCGACCCTATCTCCCTTCCCCCCCTCTCTTCCCCTCCTTGTCCCGCATCAAATTTGGTATCAAAGCAAACCTCGGTCTCTTGTTGGCTGTCCGCTGCTGTTCGCTCTCACTCTCGTTCTTCCTCGTCGCGAACACCTCCCTTCACCACACATCTGCTTCTTCTCGGCTTCCCCCTCTTTCTTCCTCCTCTTGGCTCTCTCTCTGTCTCTCCCATACCTCTCTCGTCTCCCTCTGCTCTCTGTGACTCTCTCTTCTCTCTCTCTCATGCTCCCGGCTCTCCTCTCCCCTCATAGTCTCGGGGGGAGACGTCGCCACCGAGGTCCCTGCCGTCCGCTGCGGTCGCCGTTGGCTCTGCTGTCGCTGTCGGCCCGACCATCCCCGCCATCACAACTACTGTGCTGCGCTTTCCTCTGCTCCTGCTGCGGCTGCTTCCACCGCCGCTGCCACCGACTGTCGTTGCTGCCACCGGCCCCGCAGGCTGCCGTCGCCGCTGCCGACCCCTCCTTCCCCTCCTCCAGCTCTGCCTCAGCCACTGTGCCGTTGCCTCCGCCTCCCTCTCCCCCTCTCCTCCCTGCACGAGAGTTGGGGAAAAGGAGAGGAGAAGAGTCAATCACTTTAAGTGGACTGGTGGACCGGGTTGGCCCCTGGTAGCTACAATAACCGGCCCGCTATAGTGCCGGGCGGTGCACCAGGCTCTTATCGCATTGCCAGTGCACGAAGCTCATCTGTGCTCTGTTTTTCGTGTCAATCACACCAATAGCTTCTTCACAGCGACGTGGAGTCCTCCAGTGTGCGGCTATCAACAACGGACATCATTTTGCGTGCCACCTTTGTAAGTCTCTCGTGAATATTTGTCGACACGTCCAACGATGACTACCGACTACCCGAGTCCCTGTTGGAGGTTGTTTGGAGATCCTGATTGGGTAGCTTTCAAGAATGACTTTCGCCAATTACGCGACATCGCCGACATGTTTGCTGCTACTCTACAGAGGGTTATTTACGAGGCCGACCCAACACGTGAGGATTAGCATGAAGAACAACCTAAAGAAGTGCATTATGTGGCCGACCCTACGCTGATTTAGGAGTATGAAGAACAAATGAAAGAAATACATTATGTAGCCGATCCAGCACTAAAAGATGAGTACTATAGACAGATTGGATCGAATTTGTTTGAAGCAGATGAAGACGTCCCTGTAGAGAAGAGAGATTGTGGTTGACCGGTCGAACCCCATTGTGGATGCTACCAGCCTATATGACTTCGATCACATTTGGAGTGATATCGAGGCGCACTACCCACTTAGCAGCGTGATTCTTCTCTACATATTGGTCCAGGAGGCTGTCATGATATCAGCTGGATTCGCTTCTTCCCTCATCTCCCCGTGGATACTACTTCACTTCAAAACTTGAGGCCGGTCGAACCGGGGGAGAATGATGGGAATCGAAAATTTACAGCAAAGAAGCCATGGGCTGTTTGCTTATTTTGTTTGGCCCATTAAAGGCCCACTTGATGTAATTTTCTCTTTTTAAAATTTTAGGTATTTAGAAAGGGGTATTTTGGGCCCTTGGTAGGTGAGAAGGGCCATGTGGGTCTTTAAATATATGTAACCCCCCCACGTTTGGGAATGAATGCTTTGAAGACAAAAAATGATTTAGTGTTTGGTCAAAGGGGTGCACCCCTGTTCAGCCTGATCTGGGCTTCTCACTCCATGTCTGTCGTAGTCCACATACAGAGCTCAAATTGGCCTGCACATGAGGGACATGTTAGAATAGTCCCACATCATGTAGTGAGAAAAACCAACAGAAAATGTAATGTGGCGTCCCTGTCCTCTCTTTGCCTTATGATTTTGAATGCTATAGCCTAATCAAATAACTTCGACAGTGTCAACCAGGCATAACTTTGGGCAAGAGAGGTAATAGATGCCCCAGAAGATGACTTCTTGCCTGGAGCTACTTTTCTCATTTCTTTGTGTTGAATTTACACTCAATTCCTAGAAACAGTCTTATTAACCTCATAAAATTATTGTCGGGTGACAATAGTTTGCTGAACTGGACATTAGTGTTTGGCTGCTTCTGCCCTTCTCCTCCTCTACTACCTTGGACTTGGCTTGATGGGGCAGGAATGATGTTGTTATACAAGTTGAATTCAAGGCATGACTGAGTTTTGGCCAGGAGAACTTGAATCTGGGGCTACCAAAACTTGAATTGACCCAGTCGGTACTGATTTTCAGATCAATTTAGGAGCAAATCCCGATCAAATCATGTTGATTCTTGAATGATTCAGGCCTGATTGGATTTCCTCACCCACTATTGGATTTGGCTATGGCCATCTCCTGATTCAGATCAGATGGACCTATTTGGCCAACAATGCTTGAAACATTTGTTATGCAGTGGAGTATCCATCATTTTCAGGCCTTGGACATGTCATAGAGAAAAAACATACAGTCAGCTTTCATATGTTAACCTTTTTTTTTTTGCATTCTGTTATATTTTGACTATTTTGCATATTGTTCTGCACCTAGATAGTCAAATTCTGTTTACCTTGGCTGATGCAATACCAGTCATCTAGCAAGGTAGGAGTTTTGTGCAATTTTTATCAGAAGTCAAGCTTCCATTTGCCAACTATCCTCTGATAGACTTCAGTATAGCAAATAGGAAGTTGGTGTTAGGTTGACTGCCAGTCATGACACATTCATATCCTTCAGATGTTGAACGTATACAGGAAGGTCTGAAACTTTATTTGTCTAACGTGAAGTTGCGAACATGACTGGGCCAGGTAGGCAACCACCTTGGAATGGTTTGTGTTGGGTTTGAGGTCAGTATCATTACTTGGCTTGGCCAGTATCATCACTTGGCTTCCATTCCCTGGTGACCTGGTCAACTTAAACTAAAAGGAGTATGGAGTACTTTTATTATATATGAAATAATCAAGCTTATTGTTTCGAAAAAACACTGGGCCAGTGGGCCTTGAATGGTTTTGAGAACCAGCCGGTTCTCATTGAACTGTGTGAAATCATTGTTCCCTTCTCTGGTTTTGCCAGTTTCTGGAGCCAGCTAGTCCTTTTCTTTTCTTAAAGATGAAGAAAAGGAAAACTGGTTGGAGCTGGTGGTTCATCCCAGATTTCCAATTGAGATCAGCTACCACAAACATGGTTTTCATGATGTGTAAGTTACTTTAGGACTACCAATCCTTAACAGTATTAGATGTTGATTCATAGATGATGTATTGAACTGATCAGAGCTTCTTAAAACTTAAAAACATTATAATTCTAGGCATTTTACCTTTTTTTTGTTTTAATCTTTTTCCCAAATAAGTATATGGTTATTTAAGGGAACTGGTTCAAACCAGTCCTCACAATCGAGAACCAACTCATGAAGAACCAGAACTGTAACTGCCACCACCAGTTCTGGAACCAACTCTAGTTTGGGAAACCTTCGTTTGACTCAATGTTAGTGTTAGATGAATTTGGGTCAGCACCCGTGTGCAATGGGTTAGACTATAAAGTTCAACCCAGCTTGTACCCACCAATCGTGAGCATGGAAGGCAAAATCGGTCGTTCCCGATCTATCTTGGATCGGGGTGGGGGGGGGGACTCCCTTAGTCAAAATCCCAGCCAAATAGGCCGGAATTGGGCAGAATCGTCCTGGATCATTCCAGATCGGCTGATTCTGCCACAATTTTTTTTAAATTATATATATTAATTAATACTTGTATTAAATGTACATTAATTTACATATTTATGTATACATACATGAAGTAACTATATGCACATATATATGCATTAACTATATACATGTGCTTGTTATTATATTTACATTAATATATGATTGTATGTACATTAACACACACACACATTAATGTATGATTGTATGTACATTAACACACACACATTAATATATGATTGATATACATATTAATTATGTTTATACATTAATATGATATGTATACATATGTGCATATTGTTATTATATTTACATTACTATATGATTCTGTGTACATTAACACACATGAACGCATTAATATATGTTTGATATACATATTAGTTATGTTTATACATTAATATATGTACATTAACTATATATGTGCATGTTGTTATTATATTTACATCAATATATGATTGTATGTACATTAACACACACATACATTAATATATGATTGATATGCATAATACATATTATTATGTTTATACATTAATATATGTACATTAACTATATGATCGTATGATTGATATACATATTAATTATGTTTATACATTAATATGATATGTATATATATGTGCATGTTGTTATTATATTTACATTAATATATGATTCTATGTACATTAACACACACAAACACATTTATGTATGATTGATATACATAATTATGTTTATACATTAATATATGTACATTAATATATGATTGTATGATTGATATTCATATTAATTATGTTTATATATTAATATGGTATGTATCTAGTGTATGATTACAAATTTACATATATTGCATATGTATATATATTAATGGGTAAATTTATGAGTATGTTTACATATATCATAAATATATATATGTAAATATTGAATACATATTTTCCTTATTTTTATCTGATTTTCGTATTTTTTACAAATAAAACTGTTTTTTAATCTGGCCAATCCTGGATCAGCCAGACTCCCTGAGAGTCGGCCAGATCGTCAATCCGATCCCGTTCCGGATTGGGATCGGCCCAGGCTGATCCGGACCCCGATTCCGATCCTGCCTTCCCTGATCGTGAGTTGCCTTGTGTCTGTCTATAGCTAGGGTTGGGTTGGATTCAGGTCAGCAGCCCCCTAAAACTGTTTAGGGTCTTTAGACTAGCATGTAGCTTGGTTTTTACCAACCCAATCTGAGTTGGGGCCCTGTGTCCAGGTACTAAAGCCTGCCAGTTTGATGGAATAAGAATTTATGATGATGAGGCATATTCTTTTCATTGCTGTCTTTTTTGTCATCGTCATCATCATCATCATCTTTTTCTTCTTCTTTGTAGTGCTTTATGTAAAAGTTTCTTATCCTCATCATGTTGTCACTATATCATCCTTTTGAATTCACAGCAAAATTCGAGACATGCCTCATAACATATTTGCTATCAAATATCTTATTTTTGTTCATAACTTTTTGTAGTTTATCTTTGTAAAAATCCAAGGATGCAGTTTTATGCATTTAACGTGGATTGATATTCAAGTAAATTTTGATGCTTTTGTTCCTACAAGAAATCAGTGAATTAATATGCCTGTTCTCGTCTAATATCTGCTTTCACATGCCATCTTGGTGTATGCAGAATGGATGGGTCCAGTGATTTGAATCATGTAGCAGACATGGTTCAGAACATCGAAGTGCTTCGATGAATGAGTTCGAAATATTCCACGACAATAGTTCTAGAACATGGCATGTGGTTGGTGCAGGAATACAACGTTTTGTGCAAATGACCAATTGGCAGTATGTGTTTCACCTTCCATATTTGTTTTCTTTTATCTTCATATTCTGCATGTGTACATATACATACATATATATATATATATATATATATATATATATATATATATATATATGTATATTGGGGGTGGGGATTTGAACCTAAGTCACTAAGATGTACATGGAGGGCCTTAACCACTGAGCCACTCCTTGTGTATAATTTTTTTCACAAAATGATATTTCTCTCTGATGATTAATTTACATAGTGCATAAGCTTTTTTCTTTGAGATTCAGTGTGAAATCAAGGTCTGTCTCTTGTTCTTTTATTGCATCAGGTAATACCTACAAGAAATCATTAGTGTCCTTAAATTATGTTTTCTTGGTGCCTTTTGAGTATAAGGAAATCATTTCCCACGGATCTTGAGGGCAGAGTTTTGAAGAGGATAGAATCAGGTAAATGTATTAATTACCAGTGAACCTTCTCCACATGCCGCCCAAGTTCTTTGACTGCTAAGTTTAAATCTGGAAATTTGAAAAAAACATTTCTCTAACCCTCCTCCCTCTCTAACTTCCTTTTCCAATCTTCCCCTTCGTAGACAAGCCAAAAGGGGTAGGGACTTGCATGTTAAGATGTTCTTTCCTCCCCTCCCTGCATTCATTCTTCTTAGTCACTCGAATTCTTGGTAGATAGAGAACAGTGGCAGATCTTCTTCTTAGTCACTCAAATTCTTGGTAGATAGAGAAACAGTGGCAGATCTTCTTCTTAGTCATTCAAATTCTTGGTAGATAGAGAAACAGTGGCAGATCTTTTCGTGATTGCTCTGTGCGTCACTGTGTCTGTGCTATCCACCTGGACCGGAAGGGAATTCTCCTCTGATTCTAGAATTTTCTCTTTTCCCCTCTAGCAGAAAGGGGCTGCCTCTCTCTCTCTCTCTCTCTATTGTGTGTGTGTGTCTTTTATCTCAGTTTATTTTAGCAATGTCTTGGGTAAGGTTCTTAACATGTTTTCACTATTTGTGTGGCTGTTAGCCAGATATAAATGTGGAGAACTGTAATATTTGTGAGGATTCGTCTCTGATAATTCAAAGTGCAGTGGCTTCTTTTTATTGTTATCTCATTACATTTACAGGGAGAAGTTTGAGAAAAGGGAAAAAATATACAAGGTACAGAGTGGGGAGGGGGATTTGCAGAGATTAGATAAAAACCAAGCAGCTATAGAGGGCTGGTTTGAAAACAGGATAAGGGGAGTTATCCCCTTTTATCACGCCTTACGAATGAAAGATTGATTTGAAAGCTGAGATAGGCTATCCAGGACTACCCAGGATAAACCCAGATAAAGGGTGACAACTCTAGCCCACCCTCTCACCCCTGATAACTAAAACTCGTCAAATAAAAAGGAGAATAAATAGGTTTTTTTGCTCGGAAAAGGGATAGATTATAGATGGATAGCCATATCTCTGGTAAGCTATCCAATTATCAAAATAGAAAGATTGGTAAATATAAGTGAAATTAATAAGGAAAATCTCGATATTTAGTAAAAGCTGGTATGAAGCATATTTCTGATATGGAACAGATCTATGGGTTTGGTCCTACTATCAAGCTTAGGGATGGTGCCACTGCAATGACCACAAATTGCTTTATGCCCAATGAAGTGAAGTTCCTTTCCATCCTTCTATTGACGCATTTGACTTTTAAGATATATTCATCCTTATTGCACATTCATGCACATCGTATGCCTAATTATGCTTCCTCAAATATTAGATGTTTCCTGAACTTATATGTTTCAGTCAGTGCCTAGGCCAGACGGAACTGTAGCACACACCATCTTGTGAGCTGCTTTTTTATTTATTGGTTTATAATAACCCTGCTTGGATTTTGCTGTTGCATTAGAAACTCCTTTTTCCTGTTTACCATTTCTGATGGTGTCTTATTCTTTATTGAAAAAGGTTATTGTCTTCAAACCTTTTTAATTATGTTGGTTCTTGGTAGTCAGGTACCTTTTACAGTAGTATCTTCAAGCATACTGTTGAAAAAAATGTTTTAACTATCACAGCATATGTTTCTTAATTTCTTAAGTTAGCTGTAATATGGTATAAAGATATAGTAATGGCCTGAAACCTTTTTAGGCATATACATGAATTCCAAATGTTGATAGACTAAAGGTCTTATTCTGAAACAAGAGTATCTTACTTTCATATCATCATTGCTGAATGTGGATGGAGATTGAGTGATATCATATTTATTATAGTTAGCCTGTGGGCTGAATAGATATTTATCTGCAATTGCCATGTTTGACTAGGTATGAAGAATCCATGAGAAGGTTCCAGCATGCTTTAGAGGCATGTGGGGTGAATCGATCTCTCATCAAGCAAGGAGTGAAAGAAGGTGACAATGTGATTGTTGGTGAGGTATGCTTTTATTGCCATATCCATTGTTCTTCAACTTTTAATATTTCAACTTACCCCACTTTCAAAAAAAATATTTCAACTAATTAACCCCTTCCTTGACCACAAAAGGGGGTAAACATTAGTTTACCCGCTTAAACAATGTTACTGTTTGGTTTTGTTAACTATCTAATAATCGGAGTCTTTCTTTGATAGGTTTTGAAAACCCCCATTTCTTTCATATGATCGAGTTGTATTTTTCCTGACCCTACCAGATGGAGATGGTGTGGCACGATTCTTCTAATGCATCAGGTCCTTCAAACACGAAAAAGTGGACGGCTGGCTCTGTGAAATGGCCACGGTGACAGAGAGATGACTTTGTTAGGAACTGTGGTAACTTAAAGGTGCTTTGGTTGTTTTAATCATTTATTTAGGTTGTTCACTTCTATTTGAGTAATTTTCCAGGCTTGTTTTATTCATTGTCTTTCTGAAATTTCTTGTCCATTGAGTGTTTCTCTTTATCTTTATATTATTTTACTTTCCCTTTTTTCTTTCTCAAATTGTGACTTACGCATCTTGCACCCCTATAGCGGCATTCAAGCAACGAAGCTTCTCATCGACAAGGGAGGTGGTGGTTTCGGTGGATCTGGATGAGGATTCTATTTACATCCTCTTCAACTTATCGGCTTTGCCTTATCGTTAACGTTATTGGACTCGGCAACAAGATTAAGGACTGGCAGCTGGGATGTTATAGACGTCAAGCATCTGCAGACAGAAATGAGTCCGGGGTCAGGTCCAACAAAATTCATGTCCCCATGAAGATTCCTATCCACTGATGGAAAAGGTGGGCTCTTCGTTTTCTCACGGAAGAAACATCTCTTGTGCTAGCTGGTGCAGATGGTTCCGAGAAAAAAAATGCTGTCGATGTACACACTGTTCGATTCTTTCAGAAGCCTGTAACAGCTCTCTTGTAACACCATTGGTTGATAAACGGACAAATTCGACGCCGAATTCAAGGCACCGTCTTCCATTTTCCTGGTTTTCAAAATATTTATTATGATGAGCCCCTCTCTCGGGTTTACACTCAGAAGTCAGAATTCATAGAAGGGATCGATCTAGCCCTGCCCTTCCTTTCCCAATGTAAACTTGTCTCGGCCATTCATGTTTGCTATTTATTTTCTGATGATTCTAAGAATTTTGAATCGTATCATCGTGACAATTGGATTATATCAACAGATGGCCTATGATCATGAGATGTAGTCAATAATTCTTTCTAAATGTATGCTCTTCTCCATGCAGTAACGAAACGAAACTTTACGAGTCATTCCATAGGAAGAAATTAAGAAAGATCTCAGTATATACATATGATCTATACATTTATGTATGTATATATGCGCCTGAGAACACCTGTGCGATAGCTGTGTCAGGAGATCGAGTGATGCCTCCTCTTCTGGAACTGCAGCCGAGCCTCCACGCCGCCTTCCGGCTTCTCGGACTTGAAATCCCTGAACCGGAGCAGCTCATGGAGTCTGCCGAGCTTCCTGGTGAAAGATTGGAGGATCCTGTGAGCCGGGTTGGGTCGAACGAGCTCTTGCTTCATGGAGACGTGATCCTTCTCCAGCTCGGTCAGCCTCCTGCGCATCCTCGCGATCTCCATCTTCAGCTCCCTGTTCTCCCGCCTCACCAGCGCGTAGTTGTCTCGGGGGGAGATGGCGCCGCTGCCCGGCCTCTGAAGGAAGTGCGGGGTATCTGCGGATCCCAAGAAGAAGAGACGGTCGTGAGCCCCGTTCATGGCGTTCCGGAGCCTCATCTGCTCGAAGTAGAGGACCTGCACGGCCATCTGGACGGGCAGCCTCTCGTTCTGGGCGGCGTGGCTGCATGCTTCCTGGGTTAGCTTCCGGCAGTTTATGGTCTTGCACAGGCGGTAGCGTTCTGATCCTTGATGCTGGGATGAACCTGGTTCGTCACGCAGAATTAGATATTACTCGGCCTGCAACACTGTTCATCTGCTGGGTATGTAATGTAACACATCCTTGCACATCAAAAAGAAATTATAGAAGCAGCATGCAGCTCAGGTGTACGTACGTACGTACATACCTCTCTGATACAGAAAATGAAATTATTACGTACATATGCCACAAACTTTTGACCTGCGTCTTTTAATTTATTGTATTAAACAGATAATTTAAAGTTTTATATCTGCAGGGATTAATTAAGCTGAGAGATTCTTTGAGACTATAAATATATATATTTGCAGGGAAAAGACTATATATACACACAAGTTACTATTAGGAAGAACGAGCTGTCATGAAGTCTTGAGACTGCAGAGCACTTTGGAAGGATAACTAAGGAGAAATATTAAGTGTATGCGAGTCCAAAATGGGTGCTGTTGAAGGGTAGTTTAGATCAGTGTGGGAAAAATATATATATAAAATATTAATTTTGAATGAGATGATTAATTTAAGCCGAAGAGCTCGGAATTTATTACCTTTAAGAAGATGTCAACAGCGCGGTACAACCCATCGGCCACCACCCTCGCGTGCTCCGGCAGCAGCTCCGCCAGCGTAGTGAATTTGGAAGGCGTCAGGTTGGCATCCAGCGCGACCTCAGCCAGATAACCATCCAGAAGCTTTGCCACCTTCAGGATTAAGCTCTGCTCCGGAGATCCATGGCTGTCGAAATCGTAATCACCACCGTCGACCTTCTCCCCCTTTAAATAACGGGCGTGCTTCTCCCCATCCTCTTCCTCGTCCAGGTTCAAGAACATGGAGAAGATTCGTACAACCACATCCGTGTCGTGCAGTTGATGGTGATTAGTCCCGCTGCACATCCCTCCCGGTATCAGGACGTCCTCAAGAATAGCCTGGTCCAACTGCATGGCGATCCTTCTCTCCAAGTCTGCTCTGCAGATGGCGGACGCAGAGGCCACGGCCGCGGCCTTCAGGAGGCCCGAGAGGAACGCCATCTGCACGGGGCTCTTCCTCGACTGCGTTGGAAGCAAGCCCACTATGGCTTCTACGATGGCCCTTTGCCTCTGCTGTGTTTCTGCATCTGTCCGGCTTCCTCCCCCTTGACGGGCGTCTCCAGCTGCAGAGCCCTGGAGGGAATTGTTGGCGTAGTTGATCAGGATTCTGCAGACCGTGTCCTGCTTCAGACCCTTCGATTTCATGGCGGACAGCACCCTCCGGAAGAAATCCAGGCTTAGACCAGAGAGGGAATTGCCCCACCAGTCAATGGACGGCGGCTCTGTCTGATCTTGCTTCGTCGGCTTGCCATGCAGAATCTCCAGCTTGGATAGCCCCGACGTCAACTGCTCTCTGCACACGTTGGTGGCGATCCCGGCGATGATTCTGCCGACCAGGTTGGTTTCTTCGGCGGCGGGAAGAAGGGCCTCGCAGTGACGAAGAACGGATATCGAGCTAGGGACGCTGGGCAGCACAGCCTCCTTGATGTAGATCTCTGTGCGGGACTCCAAGTTCTTCTCTGCAAACTCCTCGAACATCTGTAGGAAGTGCGCAGCGCAGCGCAGCATGGCCACATTGGAGATGGTGATCTCGATGCTGACCCCGTAGCAGAACTTTGCTGCCAGTTCGAAGGCTTCAGCTCCGCCAGGGATGGTGGAGAGATGTAGCCGGCACAGTTTAGGATTATTTGCCTCGGACAGGAGCTTACGGATCTTCCCACTTCGAGAAACCAGAGGAAACTGTAGAAGAGAAAAAAAAATGGACAAAGAACATGGAATAATGGTAAAGAAACCGACGACGGACTGTACGTACGCACTCTCCAAATGATCAGGGCGCAACACGTACGATCATACTCTATAGACATGGTCAAACATCAAATAGATGGTGTCCTTGCTCCATTTTGATAGATTATTCCTACCCACTTTTGCTTTGATATATATGGGGTTATGCCCGTAAGCCGTAAGGTGAGACTGGGTTAACCTACTTGTGCATTGGTTTGACGAGACATGAGGCTGGGTTAACCCACTTTTCCAATGGGTTTGATGAGACATGATCAGGTGAAGGCCATGGTGGGCTTGATGGTTGGATAAGGAATGCGAATTAAGTAATATGTCCCTTGGTAGGATAGTTTATTTATTTTTTCTTTATCTCTAGTTTGATAATTAATCGAACCTAACCGGACAAATAAATCCACCTCAATCTTAAGATCTAATATGTCTACGTTCTATCCAGCCGATTTAAAGTTAGATACATTATTCTATCCGATTAAATCTTGACAAACCCTGAACATACGGCCGATCCGACCAGTAAAGGCCTGTTAACGAGGCTTTAACAGGCCATCGAACCAGGTTTACGTACGAAGCAAGCACAAGTTCAGTAGCTAGAGCTAGGCAAGTTTTCACTGTAAATGCTGTTGGATATATGTGTTATATATGACATTTGAGTTTTTATGGATATTCATAAATCTGTTGCATATTCCTTACTAGATATAATTTTTTTTACAAATATGTCAAATGATTTATTATAATATGCAGAATATGATAACAAAAGAATTTTACTGCTACGTATGCCACTTTAATAATTAATGTCCCATATCTTGAGTTGTTAAATGTTACTGTGAGATTACTCCAAAATTAAATGTCCTGACGCGAGAGTTATGAGATGTGTATATTGGTCTTACACCTTATAATATGGCCACATATATTTTCTCTGAAAATAACTTGTGTACGTAGACATATAATTTCATGCTGCGACTTAACGAAATCTGGGGAATTGATGTGTACGTACATTGCATACCGTCTTTTTCTCAAAATGCTAACTTTCATTTGTGGTGCTCTACAGAGGATAGGAGAGGGCACTACACAATAGACTCAGCTAAAACTCTGATGTTAGAAACAGTAAAGAAATGTTCAACTTATCGAAATTGAGAACGAAGAAAGAAACTATTATTGTCACTGTACTTTTTACAGATATGTTAGGGATATCGAAGTGAGTATACATATATAATGCTGCAATTAAGCTATTGGCTAAGGAATCAGCTAGGGACAGTGGTGAAATGGAGGCAAATATGTGCGCTAGCTGCACTTCGGGACACATTCATATATACTTTATTTCAAAAAAATTCATACCGATCGATCTTCGTACGAATATCATCTTATAAGTTTGTATTTTACGTTAGTTTGTATAGAAATTATTGGTAACATTTATGGCTGCAGACCGGGGTTTTTGAAACTAATTAAGAGAAACTTGCGCGTAAAGCCATATGTGAATGTTCATACGCAGAAATCAGACATTCGATCTAGACAGTCAAATTAAGTAGCAGGAATCCAATCAACCGTTTAAGGCATGCGGATGAAACCATTAATTTCGCACTTGGAGATTTCTTAATTACCTTGTGAAGCGAGAAGCTTGTCGTCCCAACGTCGACCGTGATATCACTAGAAACGTCCACAGACGGTGGCCTGCAGAATGGTTCATGCATGGTTCTTGAACTAATCAGTATCTAGTTAATTAATTATTTAATTTCTACAAGAATATTAAACACGTACGGCCGTGGCTTGCAGAATGGTTCATGATTCTGCACGCATATGGTTAGGTTTGGACTTTTCTAAATACGAGTCCTAACGATTTTGGAAACGCAATCTCTATCTTTTGGTCCCTAATTATAAGATATTATGGATGACTTCTTATACTATCTGGCTTTAGCTGCTGCTTCCACAAAAACTGGCCTTAAACTCGTGGTTTTTCTTCTGATCATGTGGTCTAATGTAACTGGTTCTTTCATAGTTAATATATATCATAACATAAGATATCATCTTTCAAATCCTCTAATTCGAGAACTTCTCAGAAAATCATGTAACGAGATCGTACAGAATAGAGAGAGGATCTTATTTTAGAAGATGAATGAATGAGATGGCGATCGAGGAAGAAGAGAT